>JAAGAY010143746.1:25731-63486 GCA_011801015.1 Ardeotis arabs | reverse complement strand
TTCGTTTTTTTTTTTTTGTATCTTACTCTGGTTATTTGTCTAATTCATATCCTTCATGCTTACATTAAGTTTTTCTGTCTTTCAATTTATTTCCTATACTGCCAGTGTTTTATTTCTATGGAGTCATAAGCCAATGTGATGATAGCTAATGCCGGACTTTGCTTGTTTCTAACTCTATGTGAAAAATGTTTCTTTCATCTCTCATTTAATTTTTTTTTGTCCTCTGTTTTAACAGTGAAATCTAACAGATTCAGTGTAGCTTCTTGTGGCTCATGTAAAAAAGTACATTTTATAGCTGGATAGTAGTTGATCCTCAGTGCTTTGGATTTATCCCCTCTGAAAGCTCTTCATTGTTCTGTTAGTTTTTTATTATCTTTTTTAGTCAGTACCTTCTACATCATGATCATTATGGTAAACAGTATCCTAGTAACAGAAGGAATTGGATGTTGAACTCAGAAAAAAACATTAGGTTGCATTGTATTTCCAACAAAGAGCAAGGCTGGTGGCAAGCTTAGAAATATCTGATAGATACAGCCTGGAATTATGGAATGGGAAAGGTTGAAAACACCTGGCATTTAAAATATGCACAAGATTTTTGGTTTAGAGTAAATGAAAGATATGGACAGTAAGAGTGAAATATACATTATGTGCCTTCTGTTGGTGAAGGGTCTCACTCAGCAAAATCCCTGAACATAGTGGGATGATGAAGATAGCTAACCTGCAAGCTTGTGTTCAAATGCCTTGCTGAACTAGAATCTTTCTGCTCGTATCCTTACTAGATACGTACTTAGCCATGTGATAATACAGAATATTAAGAAATGAAATCCATTAAGGTGCTGCAACTAGAATTATACCCAATATAATGCAGGGTGAAAATTTTTTACTTAAGAAACAAACTCTATAAAATGCTTAGCAGATGGAGCCCTAAAATAATTTTTCATGCATAATTCAGAGCAATTTATTTGTTTGCTTAGTAAAGAAGTATTTCTGAAGATACAAGAAGAAGAAAAATGTACAATATGCATATAATAACGTAATTTTTTTAACATGGCAGGTAGACATTACTATAGTAGAGATAGTTGTATATTAAATGTCATTACTTTTTTCCAGATGTTGAGCAGTATTCTTTGAGTCAAGTTCTTTCAACACAACCATAACTGATGCTAACAGAAAATGTAAATGGGAAAAGATCTTAATTTATCACCGGCAAAACTCTATTCTAATTTAAATATCTCACCCTAGTAAAACAATTAAAATGTTGGCATACAAAATTATTAATATGACCTTAAAAACAAATTGCTTGACCTGTATAATGATGACACTTCTTTTAAATACTTTCAATAGGGTATTTCTTCATTGATTTGCAGAGCATGGTAGACACATAAAGAACTGAAGCTCAGAGCCAAAAAACAAGCAAACAAACAAGCTTAGCCTTTTAAAAAAAAGTACTTTAAGGAAAACTTAGGCCTTTAGTTGAAAAATTCTAATTGAGAAAATCTCCATTTGGACACTGTTGAAAGCATTTAAATTTCATACGTGCCTCACTGTTTAAAAAAAGATTTCAAAGATTCCAGGAGACAGAAGCGGTTTTCAACTCCCTGAACACAGATGTCTTGAGATTTGTGCTGTTTATACAGGTCATCCTATGCCTTTTTAAAAAATCTATGAAAAAGAAAAAAAAAAAGAATATTCTTAGGCATGACTGATACAGCCTTCATGTAGCCATACAAACTAAACTAGATACAGCTTGTTTTTCTCTCCCCTAGGTAGAAACGGAGGCAAGCTCAGCTCTAGATATCTTCATTGTAGGTGTAAAGTTAAATAAGATAAATCTCAGACCTACAGCTACACTTCTGCCTGTGATTTCTAAATCCTTCTGGACCCAGGGGCTACATCTTCCTTATGACATCTAAGGACTCTGATCCTACTTTCAAAGCACTCCTGGCAATGCAAGAATGAGGTTCTTCCTACAAAAGCAGTTTTCTTTCAAACTGTAGGATCAAAGTAGACAGATAATTCTTCCAAGCCTTCCCTCCTCAACATTTTTCTAGATGGGACATGCGGTTAAAACAAAGCATCCCTAAGCAGCTGGCTCGGTGTGAGAAGAGGATGGTCAAGGAGAAGCACCACACACTTTCTGCCCTTCCTGTACAAGCTCTGCCACTCTTCAGGAAAGATTCCTAGACTCACAAGGTCAGGGAGCGAGTAACCGTGACAGAAAGTGACTTTGTAGCCACAAAGCATGTCCCTGCCTGCTCCAGAGGTAATCTGTGTACCTTGTGTGATTAAAAATACTTAATCAGTCTTGAAGTTTCATAGCTGTCATCTCAACTCAGATGATTGTCCTTGCTGCTACGGAATATTACTATCTTCCTGATTCCTTGGATTTAAAATTGTTTACTACTCAGTGGTACAGTTTCAACCTGAAGATGAAGAGTGATTTTTTTCATTCCTAGCCTGTACACTTTCCTAGCTCTTGATTTCATCTCTCAGTCTCCTGATAACATTCTTGCCTCCTCTGAACTGGCTTGTAGATGAACTCTCTGATGAACTTCACAGTCTTTAAATTAGGAACCATGTGGGGTTGCCCATGTCCATTTGGTCCACAGACTCTGTACCTTCTCCCCTAGCAGAGCAAGGGACAGTATGGAATGAGATCATGGCTGGGGCCCATAGCCAGTGTCAAAAGTTGGAAAGCATGCCCAAGGCCCCAGTCTGTAAACATACTCTGTGTCCCCTTCCTTATTCTACCTCTTTCCTGAGTATATCTTCCTTTGGATTTGTCAGGCTAGTATAACTACACAGGCTCCTTTCAGGAAAGCTGGTGATTCAGTACCCTGAATCAATTGGATAAAAGTTTAAGCCACAGCTTATGTTAGAGGGTTGGTGCCTTACGAGTCTCTGATCAGCAGAGATTTAGTGGTAGGAAGATTTCAATGAATAGCACAAATTCTGCTTCAATTTGCATTGCTTTCAAGACATAACAGGAACTTTGGCTTAATATTCCTCAAGATACAATTCCTCAAAAGGCTCCTATGATATTGTCTTTCTGTGGGTTTACCTAAGACAATTTTATGGATGCAAACTGTTTCTTCACATGAAAGGAGGCTGTCTTACTGTTAGATCAAGACAATCATCCATTAAGACTCAGACCTTGGCTTTAATCTGTGAAGGCTAGAGTCTGGATCTCAATGGAAAATCACCGTGATTCATCTTATGGTGTAACAACTTTTCACATAAAGAAAGGGTTTACATTTTCGTAAAACAGTCTTAGGTAAATCTGCCAAGCCAACTTTTTAAAGTAAAACTGCATTCCCCAACACAGGTCTGGAGAGCAAAAAGGAGAAACACAGAAGATACCTAAAAGTGAGCATAGGTTTAAAATGTGAAGATAGCATCCCTCTACATAGTCTGGTACTGAGTGCTTAAGAACTGACAGGCAAAACTAAGTGTCTGCAGCATTCATTTAGTGTACATTAGTGCAGCTGCCTGAGCTGTAGCAAAAGAATTTTATTATTATCATTAATTTCCAGAAAGGGTAGAATGCCATCTAGCTGCTAGGGATGGCCTCTTGTGACTGAATTTTATTGAAAGATTATTGAAGAGGGTTATCATTCAGAAGCATAAATCTTGGTATCAGAGAGGATTTCCCTTTATTTTCAGTAAGTATCATAGGGGAGAAGGATGGGGCATGAAGCAACTCCTTTTGCAGAATAATATACTTTTTAAAAGCTTCGTGAGTGATGACATGTCATTGGATGACTTTTTCATGTGTATCAGACAGGGTGTTAGGATCTAAAATTCCTATTCCAACAATCTCTCTAGCGCTTAAACAGTTATCTGGACAGTGGCATTAATCAGATACTTCCCAATGCATTATATATGACAGTGTAAGATTGACAATTACAAACCAATATCAGCACATTTTCCTAAACCTGAATATTTTGTCTGCTTGACAGGAGCAGGTATAACATAAAAGATGAAAATAAGGAAAAAATAAAATAAGTTCTCATATATGGTACAAAATTATAGTATTCTTTTTATCAGTATCAACACAGGCAAACAATTTTTAAAATTGTTTTTTTTTTTCATAGCTTAGTTTTTCAACTGTGAGCAATGAAGACCATATTAAACCAAAGTTGTTCTCCTGAGCCCAACTGGAGTCCATAAAGCTTTTGAGATGCTTTGTGTCTAATCTTTTATAATAAATATTGCTACCCAAAGCAACTTCATATCAAATTCTCTTAAAATGTCACAATGAAGAGCCTTATAATTTCAACTACTTCACAGTATTTTTCACATAAATCAGATGCAATAAAATATCATCTGCATAAAAAGGCTTTATTATTTGATAACTGTAGAACAGATAATGTTGGAGGGGTTTTTGCAACTGAGCTAACCACATATGCTGAATCTGTTCTCTTCAAATATAGTTTCCTTTTCAAGGAAAATACCTGTGGCATCATTCTTTAATAGGTAAGACTAACATTAATTTATATAGGGAATCTAGGATGATTTATATTAAATGAATGCTTTTTTAAGTAGTCAGGAGATGCTGTATAAGCATTGCAAGGCCTATAATCCTGCGAGGTCTGCAATGTTTCATAAATTTGACAGTACAATTAGAGATGTGAAGATAATCAAGCCAGTTCCTATCTTACTAGCCAGCATAGTGCTGGCTCAGTGGGAGTCTGGAATTCAGCATCTTTCCATATGCATAAACTGTTGAACCTTTTGTTGGTGCAAGCTCACTGCTCTCAGTACTGAACTAGCAGGTTAAAGCTATTGTGGGTAGTCTTAAGAATAATTTGCAACATCCTTTGTTTGCAGTATGGGTGAAGTTTTAGGCAAATTCTTATTTGGTTTGGTGTAAATAAAAGCCACGAAAAACACCACAATATTTTGGAAAAGCCATTTGATCTATCAGGGCCTTTCCAGCACTCCCTGAATCATTTGCAGTTTTAGCAGCCTGTGAAACTGTGAGTCCCTAAAGCCTGGCGCGGGTCTTATGGGCTTCCAGGGAACAAAATGTGTGACTGTTGCTATCTTAGACTCAGAGCTTCAGATTAAGATCTGTCACCACCTGAATGATGATTTGGGAGTAGCCTGCTTGATGTATTTACACAGAGGCAAGGGGTCCTGCATCCTGTGGGACCTCAGCAAATTTCCACCTGACAGTCTGACACTGAAGGATACTGCTGCAGAATACACTGCAGTCCAGCCAGCCACAGAGGCATCCTCATTTCTCCTGGTCACCTGCAGTCCCTGACAGACCCAGAAGAACCAGCAATTTGTAGGCTTCAGTCTTCAGGTTGGGAATAACCCCTGGAAACCATTTGTTCCCTGGTGGTTCCCACAGCAGAGTTTTGCTATGCCAGCCTTTCCTCTTGCCCACACAGCTGGCCATTCTGCTTGTAGCATACCTGGGCAGGGTGGACTCCTCTTGAAAGTGAGGTCCTCAGAGCATATTTCAGATGCTGCACAGGCAATGCCAGAAGAAAGATAAATGACAGAGAAGATGAAAAGATCTGTCTTCTGCACAGAACTATCATGTCCTAATGTAAGTCAAAAACCCCTATGTTTTCATATATGAACTCTATTAGAACATAGGATCTTTGTAGCCATGCTTGTCCTCTTTTTCTTTCTTTTTCCATTTATTCCTATATCTTATGTGAAATTTTTTATGTTGTCCACACATCTGAACACCCAGATCTCACATTATTACAGTGTGACATAAAATATTGCTGGCAAGTGATGATTCTCACTGAGCGGTGAAGGAGATGGATCATATTAACGTAGTTCTCTGCAAACTTTCAGTTGGATTTCAGTGAGCTGACACCTATCTCCAAAGGCTCATATTTCCCTTTTTCTTTTTTTTTTCTTTTTCTGACACAGTAATTTCAGGGAAGTCAGGACATCTCTATTCTAAGAGCCAGGAACCTGTGACATCCAGTCCCCAAGGGGGAAATATTATTTAAGTATTTCCATGTAGTCTCCTATGTCTGCTAAAAGAGAGAATAAGTGTAAGTAGAAAAATGTGACTACTATCTTTCTCTGAATCCCCAGTGTGCATCTTTTTTCGCCATCTGTTCTCTGTCCTCATGGCCCCAATCCCACATGTGCTAAACAGTAGGTACAGAACCTATCTATCTGCAAACCTGAAGTTAAGGGTATCTTTATACCTCCTAGTATAGGGGGATCTTCCACATCCTAGTTTTCCAGCTCTTAAACTATACCTTCTGTAGAGAAAGTGCCTTATTGGCTAGAAAGTGCACCTTTACCAGCTTACCACTTTCAGTATTTTTTTGTTCTTTCAGTATTCCCAACAGTTAAAGAAATACTGTTATGCTTCTTTGGCACAGAGAAGGACCTGAGAAACAGAGTTAAATGGCTTGCTCTGGGCCATACAGGGACTCTGTGACAAACTGGGATGTGATACTGTTAAATAATACTGTAAAGGAATACACTTCCCTGTGAAGCTTAACTCCCACTTTAAAATGACATATTGTACAAACAGGCACCACGTTACAATACTGATGCTCATTAAATGATAGATTGAAAGTCAGTCTTGAAGTACCAGAGCAGTACCAGAGCATTCTCCTTGAGCCTTCCTTTTTAATAAATTATGAATCACCTATATCCCATCAAGAACTGTTGTGAAAAACAAAACTTTTCCTTGTTAGATCAGGCAGTGCCATTATAAAAATTGTATATTGTGCTTCTCATTTTATTTTGCAAATAAACAAGACTGCTTTAATTGCCATGATCTGACATGCCATCTCCAGAACAGAAGGTACGATACTGAAAGGTATAATACATTTGCAATACAGAGATGGTTTACTTTAGGCATTAAATTAAATGACATTAATATAGAGTACGAAAAATATTGCCCTATACTTAAGAGAATCTTTCTTGAAGGAACAATTGTAAAAATGGATTTCAGATTTTACTGCTTAAGTCAAAATATTAAATGTTGTACTAAATTATATTTTGAAAAATACGAAGCTTGTGCCACAAACAGAAAATAACTTCTATTACTCAGCGTGTCCTGGGTGTATATTAATTTCTTAGATTTCATAATGTGAAGTTAATTCTTGCTAGACTTTAAATAAATAGGAGGTTAGCAGAGTAAAACCTTTTCCCAAAGACCACTTTTCATTTGCTGATTGATTAGGGCAAAGTAGCCATTGCAATCTATATGAAAAGCAAACAGGAGAACTGACTAGCAAAGAAATAGGTGGAAAAATATTTGAGGGATGTGGACATGTTAAGAAAGGAGATTAGAGAGAGAGCACCAAAAGCCAAGGAGGGTATAAAAGAAAGGCCATACTGAGGCAAGAAGAATCAGAGCAGTAGAAAAATTATAATTTTTGATACCTCAGCCAGGCAGCACAGAAGAGCTGCTGTGCCTAACAGAACAAACAACTCTCGCACCTGCAGAAAGAAAAGAAACAATAGCAACATAGCATCTTCCTGATGAAAAGAAGTAGAAGTGGATGTCCTTGAGAGGATAAATTCAGATCTCTGTTAAGGTCACAGCCCAGCAACTGTGGGAACAAAACAGATCCAATGACACCAAGCACCTTGTCTGAGTTACTGCTGTACACCTAACACACAATATACTTTCTCCTATATGCTTTAGTAGGAATATTTGCTTGAAAAGTTTTGTATAAGGTGCAGCAGAGCTGTGGGAGCTACAGAGAGAATCCCCCTACGCCGTGGTGCTCAGTGCCGGGGTGAGCAGCACCCTGGCCACAGCCCAGGCTGCCCACTCGCTGCAGGGGGAGGCATGCAGGCACCAGTGCTGTTCCCCAAGGGGTTCTTCGGCCACATGGTGAGGATGAAAAATTTGGGATGCATGGATCACGCCGTGATGTCGAGAGGCAGCCACTGATCACTGCAGAAGACTACTTGTATTTAAACTGCAGGCATCTTTCTTCTTAAGTTTATGTAGCACATTCAGTGATTAAATAAAGCAGAGAGGGAATTATGTCACATGAATGGCCATCTGACAGCTTTCCAGGTACAACAGAAACAGTCCTGAGTGGTTATCAGGGAAATACCTGAACAGACTCACTTTATCAGCATCCACAGGACTTGGCTACCTACAGAGAGCTTGGGGAGCACACACTCAAGATACACAATCATGAACACAAGGTGAAACCTCAAAAATAGGACTTCAAGGAAAGAGTACATTTCCCAGGACAGGCATCTGGATATTGCGCAGAATGAAATTTTGAATAAAACTGCAGCAGATAAATCAAATAAAGCCTAGGTTTTACAGACAAATATACCATATATCACAATATATTTTTATAGGACAGGCTTCAATACCTCCCAAGAGCCAGGTCATAACCTTAATATTGGCTGACTGAAGCTATTGCATTACTATTATCACAGATCACTTCTGCATCTGTAATAGGCTAATACCACCAAACAGATTTAAATACATTATAATGTTGGAATTAACTAGTGTTTTCTGACAAGGAGCAAGTCACCTTCTATTATCAGACATCAAATCATTTCAGTATTTTGCTGATATGTTCTTCTCTGGTACAATCTGCCAAAGAAAATAGTTTGCCTGCTGTAGAGTGGAAAGAAAATGTGCCTGAATAAGATACAGGTAAAAATGGATACAGAAATTAGCTAAAGTACTGTAGATTTCCCAAGGCCTTGCTGAGAACTCAGAGACAGTTATAGTGGCTTTAAGTGCTCAAGTTCAAGTTCCTTTTCAGAAAATGATAGATTGTATTCAGAGAGCTTAAATAATGGCAACAATATTTAAAGGAAGGCCAAATTTTATTTACATTCATCAGTGGAAGAATAGGTATGGTACATAAATAGTGAAAGATATCTTTGCAGTATAATGTGAATTTGGAACTCAGATAACAAGTATGGACCAAATCTTTCATTTTAGCAACTGGGCTATGACCATAAGGGTGTGTCTATATCAGGGATTGAAGGATTTGTGGGGTTTTGGGGCGTTATGAATTTGGCTTGCATATATGTGTGTGTGTGTGTGTGTGTGTGTGTGTGTGTGTGTGTGTGTGTGTGTATATATATTTGGAGATTTATGGTACACACTCCAGCACATGACTGCTGCACATGAACTGATTTCCTTTTAAAACAAAGGTTGCTACCACACAGTAGGACACTAGCTAGGGAGCAGCATTTTAATGTGGATGTGAGGTCTTCCACTATATAGCGCTCTACATTTTTATGGCACATGCAATGTCACATTGTTGGGAATCTGTTTATTATTTCATATTCGTGATGCTTGCTGATACAGATGTTGTTACAGGTCTGCTCTTTACCTATCTATTAGTTGTCAAATTATAGTCACAGGTGGACCTCTCCACTATTATCTCTATTTTTAATTACTTGGTGCTATGTCCTACTAATGGTGGATAATACTTAGCAAAAAGGATAGGAAAGTGGTTGTAATTGACAGAAACTATAGGTAAATTCCTTCCTGTGTAAGAAAAAAAAGCTAAGCTGAAGATCTAGAAAATAATCTCATCTAGAAAATGCATACAGCCTACCCATTTGTAGACGAGGAGAGCAACATATGCTTCATAATGATTCTTGTATTATAAAGACAGAAAAGGTATGTCTTGCCCTCCTTCTCTTGGCACATTTTCTTGACTGAAATTCTCTTCTACCGCAATTATGTATTTAAAGACAGGTCCTCCTACGTAACAAAACCTTCTGAAGGCTAGTACTGCAGTGGTTTGTCAGCTACCCACGCTCTCTTGTTCCAGTTTCTGAAACGGAATTGCAGCTTGTTTATCCTGAATGCACCTGCAGCAGGCTCCCATCTGAGTCATAGTCACAGTAGCAAGACTGAAAAAGAGATGAGCAGCATGGCTGGAGCCACGGCTTCCAGAGAAGGTTGTCCCATGACAGCTGGTCAGGGACAGCATGCAGGGATCTGGTGTGGTTGTCTACTGCTAAATGTATGACCTGGAGGATTTCATAGAAACGGCTCTCTGTTTCTGGAGTCAGTGGGACTTTCTCTTCAGGGTCTCTGGAAAGATCGAAGAGCAGTGGGGGATCATGCCGTGTGATGAATCTGTCATGGCAGAAGCAAACATGAGAATCGTAGCAACCATTGGAGTCTTCAGGACTGAAGTTTGGAGTGAAGAAGAAGACCTTCCAGATAGATTCACCTGCAATTTACAGACACAAAGGTGGTGATAAAATGACCAACTAAAAGTCCCCTAGTCTTATGAAATTCTAATTTACACCATGGGAAATCAATCTTTTGGTACAACATCACATTGTACAGGAACTGCAATATACTGAAAGAGTAAAAAAAAATTGAGCAAAATGAAAATGAGCAAAACAAAAATAAGCAAAAGACAGCAATTTTCATGCGACACATATTTAGGATGTAATTATGATCATTTCATTCCCTTGGAAGAATTATGATTAACTAAATCATAGAGGACTTAAAAGAACTTCATGTTTTTACACAAACATTGCTAAGAAGATTTGCATAAATATTTAATAAGCCATTGCATTGTCTTCTTTGAGACTTATTAAAATGCACCTTTGCCCCTTGACCATGTCCAGACACTGTTGGGCCATGTCTGCTGCTCATTTTGCTAATCAAAATAATTTCATTTTTACCTTTTTCTCTCTTCCTATCTTTGTTGTATTAACACATGGCCCTCTGCCACATGCTTTCATTGCAAACACCTGAAGACAGAGCTTCTTATTTTATTAAATGTGATGACATAAAAAGGTGTAATGGATGTTAAATTCCTGTCTTAGGCCTCTAGATCCTTTTTCCAAAAATAAATAACTGTATGGTAGTGGAATTTTTAAGTTACATTCTGCTTTGTAAAATAGGAACCAAATGTCTTCATTTATAGATTGAACTTTCTCTCTCATCTTAATTTGCTGTGTACAGAAACTGAACTGTCTGTACTAGTGTAACTTCAGACAGTATTTTCACTGTTTAAAAATACTAATTCTTTCCTAGATTAAGAATAAGCAGATATCAGTTAGTTCCTTCAAGAAGCACTCTTGAATAGAAGGTACACTGGAGAATCTGAAAATATTTAACAAGAAGAGTAAACAAAAAAAATGGATACTATTTTCATCAAGTATCACAGAACAGACAGAGAAAGCAGGAACAGAGAGATACTTCCAGGGAAGCACACCGTCCTCTCACAGCCAGGGAAGCATACCATTCTCCATAAATGGGCCAGAGAAGAATTGATTAGAGTCAAAAATCTGTACTTTATTCTTAATAAAAGTAAGATACTAAACAGCTGAGGTCTATGATGTCAAACAGCTTACCCACCTGAGTGTATACAGACATCAGAAATACTTATTCATCAGTAATTCACATTACTTAGCACCCTATTGAAAAAAATATTTTTTGTATCACCTCATTTTTTTAAATACTGGGAGAAAAACTCTTTTTGGTATTTTGTTGAGTTTTGTTAAATTCATAGAAAGCTTGTTCATCTAGTAACAGATAGTCACACATTTATTTGCACTACACTGGTTAATATTCATTAATCAATTATTCAATTCAACAGAATGGAAAACACTAGAAAATGCGAGAAGGGCAGAGATGAACTGGAACATGCCATGCTATAACTACATCACACTCTATTTTTGAAGATAAAAGCAGGTTTAAAGAAAGAAATGTTTCAGAAGCCTAAAGAATCACAAGCTGCAGTTCTAGTCTATAGCATGAATTTAAAGGACAGTAGGTGACCTTAAGATTCTTTACAGCTTCTTGTATCCCACAGCATTTTTCAAATTATAAGAGATTTTGTCTTTAGGAATCAATTCAATGACAGAGCCTGGAGAGTTTTAGTTCACTTAGTCTGCACTTAAATTAGGGTCGGAGGGGTGACGGTTAGTATACACATTAGATTGGGAGAACCCTCCGAATGCTGCTTGAAAGTCAGCAAAGGGGAAGGAGCTTTAAAGGCTGAGAGTGACTTGCTGGCACAGACAATAGGATGTGGCAGGCTTTAAAAGGCTCTGGCTGTGACAGCAGCCATGGCACGATCTTATTGGGGAAAAGGGAAAGGAAGGGAAGGCAAAGCAAGGCAAGACAAAGCAAGGCAGTACTCCTTCATCTACCTTTCCAATAACATTTTGAAAGGTTTGTTTGATACTTGAATTCTTTGCTGTTTTCTCCGAATTAAAATAAACAAACAAAACCTAACATATTCTCATATTTCTTTGAACTTATGCATGGAACATTTTCCAGAGAAGAAATATGTTTCTTATTTACTGAGATTTAGAATTTACATTCTGGGAAGGTATGTAATTCTATACCAAGAATTCCTTCAGGGTCTTAAAAGTGTTTAATTTGCAAGATGGACAATGAAGGACAGAAAAAGCCAAAAGGCTTTATTAATCAGTGCTCCGTGTGTCTTTGTATACCATGCAACATTTGCCCCAGTTGGGAATTTGATTCAAGGCACCTTGATAGAAGAACAGAAAAAATTTATATAGCTATTAAAATGTCAACTAAAAGACATTCCAGTAAGACCATGCACATGAGAACTTCGTGGTCAGGCTGTCTTACCACACATCTATCTTTGATGGTACACTGGTGCTGAATGACATTGAAAAGAAATTTTCAGCAAACTATTTTTTTGGTGTTGGGCACTGTAGCACCAGGCCAGTTCAAGGGCTTACAGATAGCAATATAAAGTGGGAGATTTTTAATTAATGCAAGTCAGTTCAAGCAGCTCATATAGGTAAGACCTGGGGAAAAGAAAGAAATAAGGAAGTTGCACCACGATGTTTTTTTTCCCCGTAGAATAAAGAATTTTTTAGGTTTGCCTATGTACAGAGCATACGCCATGTTGCAAAATCATGCGTGGGGTTAGGGAGAGGGCACGTGTGACATCATGCCTGAATCACATTGCTAGTGTTTTGAAGAGCTGATGCTAGTTTATCAGCTACGCAGCTGTATAATGTCATGATCGTACTGCACAAAACACCGAGCTCTGGGAGAGCAAAGTCTGTTATTGTGCCATATTCATCTGTTACACCACAGCGAGGATCTGGAACTTCATGTGGCACTGGAGGAACAGTAGCACAGACTTTAACTGCTGATTTCCTAAGCATTATAAAAACTACAGCATATCTGTCAGTGTCTATGGCTGTGGAGCAGCCAGTGTAATATACTAGGCGACATAAAGAGCTGTCAGACTTCTAATCTGTAAAGTTGATGAACTGTATAAGGCTCGACATTAAAAAGAGAGAGCTCTCTCCCAGTCTTTTTCAGCGGATATAAAATCTCATTTTGTCAGAGGGTTAACTACAAGGATCAAATTAATCTCTCGGTAATTAACGATACCTTTGTTCGGCAAAGCATCTGGACAGTAAACTCGCTTTATATAAAAAGATAAATATATGTCTCTTCCTCAGTGAAGTTAGTAGTAAAATTGTCAGGGCTCCCCCACAGCCGAGTATATCAGGTCCCTTCTAAAACAGCTGGCAAGCCCTAAGCCTGCAGCACCCTTCAAGATCCTGTCCCAATGCTTCATATCTACTTTATTTAGTGCCCGTTTTTCCTGCAATTCTCCAGCTCTCTGAATTGTCCAACAATTTCACCTGTTCAGCACTCAGAATACCTCTTTCCTTCACATACGAAGAAAAACCAAAAACTATAGAAGCTGTACTTATGAATAGTCTCAGATTAAAATAGGTTGCTATTAGTTCAAGTAAATTGACTATGAACGTAATTGTTCAGAGTTCCATCTCCCTGACAGGATCCTCTTTTGTTTTATTATCCTTCACCCTATAATTTATTATCTCATACTCATACAGACAATCATAACTTCAACAGACATGTAGCAGCCATGACATTAAATAATAGTATCTCGGTAAGATATATTAATATTTCCAAGGTGAAGTGACACACTGGATATGGATGTCATTTCTGTTATAATAGCACTGTTCATAATCACTGATGGCTAAATGGTGTTTTCTGATAAGCAGTTCTTGAAGTGAATGGAAGCTATTGCTGTGTTATTGCCTGGACCTTATTTTTATTGGATTTAAGCTATGACAGTAGCTTTACAGGTTTGCTGCTACAGTCATCTCCTTTGTTCATATTATTTTGTTTATTCTTTCTGTAGAAGATCAAGTTAAATAAGTCTGTTATTCACTGTAAATCGGGAGCTGGTCCCTCCTTGACTTCAGATGCCTTTCAGCATAACCCTTTGGGCATACAGTACCGATGTAAATTGCCCACAGACTTTCCCGGTATCTCGAGTGTGCTCTGCAGTCATTGTCAGCTCCCACGCTTTTTAACTTACGCCAGCTCCTCAATGTTTCTACAGAGTAGCAGATGAAAGCTGCAACTCACTTGAAAATGACATTCTTCAGATAACTCTTGTTATTAGATTGAATCCTTTCTTCCCACTTCCTGTATCTTCAGAATCATTTAGAATTGTTAGGTTCTCTGCTAATCTTATATAAATAACACATACGTGTATATATTTAGCTCTTCAATAATTCAACAATTTAGGAAAGTTTTGGTTGCTAAATTCTTGCAGAATTATACATAGCACATAGAGAATACTATTTGGTTACTATAAAGAAAATATATATATTATTTTTATGACTATGTGCATTCCTCAAACAGCTAATAAAATCTGCTATTTGAGTTTAAAAATTTGTAAACTTAGTTGTTCTTTCAGTGAAAATTTGTATTTTTTTAGATATTATTTTAACTATCTTTTGATGTTACATGTCTACATCAGTCAAAACATTATGTCCCAGTGTAGGTGGAGAATAACTGAGTGATATTCAAAGATACAATATTAGTTTATAAGAATCAGTTGTTGCTAGAAGAGACTTATATAAAGAACTGTGCAGAACATACAGTATTTGAGGTAAAACATGAAAAAACCCAGTAGTAGCAGTGATTTTAAAATCTTAAGGATAGAAACTGCAGTGTTTGCACAGGATTGCACATTGGTGGATACCTAATAATCGTGCTGAACAACTACTGGAGGAAAAATACAAGATACAGTGAAAGCATGCTCAGGCTGGTAAAGTCAAGACAGAAATCTCATGATCGAGCTGATTATCTAGAGTAAGTACTGTGGTTTGGAAAGCTTCCACTAAATTCTGTTCAAAAGTCAAGATTATCTGCTGAACAGCAGCAGCTGACAAAGAATTATTTTGTTGAATTCTTCATCATCATCTTCAGAAAGGATTGATCATTTACAGTATTTTCTTTTCTTGTTGAAGAAAGTCCTAAATAGGAATAATCTATGGATACAGAAGCTATGCTGCTAAAATAGGAAGTGCTCTGATGCAATGTTATGCCTCATATTTGGAAGTCTTCGTTAACAGCAACATGGAAGAATATATGTTGCCCTGGAAAAAAATTCCATCCACAGTAATTTGATGCACATAATCCAGACACTTGCTAAAGATTTGTTTGACATATCTATTTACTTGCTGAATGATCCATGTAATTTTCAGTTCATCCAAGCAGCAGCTGATGGCATGCTGAATACAGAAGATAATGCTGGTACAAAAAAAAATTACTGGTCATTTCCCACCTATATTCAAAAGTCCTTGAAAACAGTAAACCCTTATTTTATTGCTTGTGAGAGAAACAGTATTGATTTCCATGTACTAGTTTTCTACTGGAGTCAATAAGAGATACAGTTAAGAACCAAGAGAGCAACACACTTCAGAATGTAACAAAGCATAGCCACTTTGCCAAAGATGGCAAAAACCATACAGAAACCTATACAGAATTGTGTTGTGTATTTTGTTCTTTCTGTCCTTCAAAACTGCATTTTATTAACAGAAAATAAACAGAGGACAATCATTACTCTCTTACATAAAGTGGATGCAACCATTCTGAATGAAATTAACAGATCTACAAGATTCAGACTGCAATTTTCCCGATACCTAGCAAATGTACAAGACAAAGGTGGAAAGGAAGTCCTAAGCAACTTCTGCAAATATTTTCAGACAAGATTGAACCAACCAAAAATAAAAACATCCCCAGGGATTTGTTTATAAATTATTTTCTCCAGACATTTTTCAAAATTGGGATGTCAAAAAACTCCTTGACACACAGAATGCTAATGAAGTATTCCAAATCATTAATTTGGAAATTCATAGAATCATAGAATCATAGAATGGTTAGGGTTGGAAGGGACCTTCAAAGGTCATCTAGTCCAACCCCCCTGCAAGAAGCAGGGACATCCCCCACTAGATCAGGTTGCTCAGAGCCCCATCCAACCTGGCCTTGAATGTTTCCAGGGATGGGGCATCCACCACCTCTCTGGGCAACCTGTTCCAGTGTTCCACAACCCTCATTGTGAAAAATTTTTTCCTAATATCCAATCTAAATCTACCCCCCTCTATTTTAAAACCATTACCCCTCGTCCTATCACAACAGGCCCTACTGAACAGTCTCTCCCTGTCTTTCTTGTAGGCCCCCTTGAGATAGCCTGTTTAACATTGAAATAGCAAGAAGTACCTCTAAAAACAAATAAATAAGTATGCAAAGTTACTTCAAAAGTGACAAGCAGAAATTTTCTAAATGCTGTAGTCTGGAATTTTGTACACTGCCAAAGAATGCTGAATATTAATTTGTTTTATTTCAAAAAGTTGAGGACAAAGGTGAATTATGCTTCCTTACAGGTATCACAGATAGTTGATTTTTTTTTTTTTTTTTTACTTTTAAAAAGCTACTAGGATACTTAGGAAATCTTCTGAAAACAATATTTTTATTTTATTTTGAAAATTAAATCACTTAAGTGCAAATGATAACATAGTAACGGGATTCCTTCTATCAGAGTAAAAAAAAAAATTGAGTTAAAGAAAGACATCATTTCTAAGTGATATGGTGCAAAAATCTCAGTATTAGTCAGTTCTAAATATTAAAAAAAAAATTCTGAATGATTGAATTTTGGTTTTATTCTAATGACTATAGTAAGTGTAAGTTAGCATCTGAAATATATGACAATGTTTTTTGTCCCACTGTTAGCAAATGCATGTCTTTGCCAGAATCTGAAACTAGTTAAAGATTACAAATGCTGTTAAAATTTGGGGTAATTGTGCAAGTATTAAGCCAAATAGATCTACAAAAAAAGGATATTACCTGAGAGCTTGGAGGTGTGCTGATATTCATCCATTTCAGATGGAAATTGAGTCTTGAGGTGCATAGAGAAGTTTAAACCTACTAGAGTTTAAAAGAAACCTTTAGGGTTCTTATGAGCCTATCATTTAGAACTAGTACATTTAAGGAAATGGAAAGCAGAATTTTACTGAAGGTCTGTGATGCAGAATAATGTGATTAATAAGCGTATTTTCAAACAACGCAAAAATCTCTCAAAATCCTGAATTAAACCTGAACACCAAAAAGACATATCACAGGATGTTCTTTTAAAGATGATCAGCAGGGACTCTTATATAAACTTATTCCTAAGTTTATTCTATTTTCACATGGACCTTTTCAAAGTTAAGCTATTTCAGAGTAATTCAGTAGTCTGCCAGTCTGGACCTCTATGCAAAAACTAAACTTAATTTCACAGTTCTGCAGACAGCATGAATGCTTGAGTTTGAAGAGAAGAATTTTTGGAAAGCAATGTGAATATTTTCTTGTCTTGAGGGTACGCAAGATGGATGCATAGATCTTCAGCTATTCTCCAGATGACAGTAAGTGATGGAACAGGGAAAGAACCTTGACTCTCTCCTCCTAATTTCCAGCTTAAGGAATACATGTGTGTGGCATATAGCACCCTTTTGAAGTGCTACAACCTGCTAAAATCTCCTTGCTACTAAAAACAAGAACAGAAAAGGGTCTTCTGGGGCTGCAGATGAGATGAATACATTTTAACTGTTCCTTACATAGGACTTAAATGGAGAGGTCAGAATTGTTTTGATGAAAGGTTACTTCAGGGGTGTCACTCAATTAATATAAAATCCTTTTGGCTAGTAAACTCTGTTCAGTCATGCATGAAGTAATCCAAACAATCAAGTTTTCTGGGGAGTTGGTTTGTTTGTTTGTTTGGTTTTTTTTGGTGTGTTTTTTTTTTTTAAATAAGGAATGGTTCATTGGACCTGGTGTACAGGACGTTTGGCTTGTGCCTTCTATGCTGTAGCTAGTCCTGCCCCTTAGTTTGCAATCTCAACCAGGAGAAAATGTAGTGCAAATAAGACCAGAAAAAAAAAACAAACAAAAACCAAACAGACAAACAAACAAACAAACAAAAACAGAAAGAAAAAGAAGAGAAGGTCTCTAATTAATTTCAACTTAACCAACTGGACTAGGAAGTTGGACTTACGTTTTTACGAAGGTTAGGATAGGATAAATATTTTTTAAGGAGAGAACTTTTTTTTTTCACTCTTCCTTTTATGCGTCTCTCTCTCCCAGAATAAGTAGGAGAATGCTGGTAGGGAGTGGAGCGCTGGAAGTCCCAGGGTATAAATAGCTCTGTCTGAGTCTAACAATAACTCTGCTGCCACTGTCACAGAGCAGAGCAGAGGCAAGAAAATACTGTAACAGTATTTGTCATGCTTGTCAGGGGAAACACTTACCTACCTAAAATACTGTTAGCAGAAATGTGTATCAATTGATAATTTTAGTTAAGGTTAATAATTTAAGATAAGGTTAATTTTCTTGAGCTTGATATAAACAGTTTTGTGATGTCTGTTGAAGCTACCAATGCTCTTCTCCCCTTTGGCAGTTACATTATTTCACACTTACCAAATATGCCCATACTGTGTCACCCAAATTCAGTTGCAGCTGCTCCAATATGAGGATCATGACAGCAAATTAAAATACTTAATGAGATAAATAGTTTAGGTAAATGACACTTGATGCTTGTTCTGCTTCCTCCAGCTGTTGTGGTTGAAACACTGAACACAAATGAGGGGTCTGGGAGACAATATAGGATTTTTGGAGGCTTTTCATGATTGTGGTGCCTCCACAAAATGGACAAGATCAGGTAGAGAGAGAGGGGGAAAAAAAAAAAAGGAGGCAAACAAAGAGAGAAGATGATGCTCATAAAGCAAGTTAGGAAGCAGGGGAAACAAAATATCTTCAGGATGAAAAGATTATAATGGCCCAGCAAAAAAACAGTAGTAAGTACACTCAGATGTTTCTTGCAGTGCAAAAAGGTATGTCTTTTTGATATTATCAAAGAAGAAAACCAGGAGAAAAAAAAAAAAAGAAGCCAAAAAGATCTTAAAAAACCCAACACTCCTCCCCATAAAAAACCACTGCTAAGACTTCTCTAGAGAGAACAGTGGAAGTGAGGGAACTTGTGAGACTAAAAAACAGAGAAGGCATGTTGACAGGAAAACCCTCATGAGGGTCAGAGTTTATTACGGCTTCTGCTGTTGCAGAAGAGAAAGACTCACACAAAGATTTGGTCAATTAAGAGGATCAAAAGGAGATTAATTATAAGTCAGAGCAGAAGCTCAAAAATGGGGAGGGAAAGGGGAATAAACAGATGGGAAAAGGATGAAAACAGGGTAAAATGACACAGTTCTGAGGAGAGGAAGGGGCTGGCCTTTGTCCAACAAAAATGTGGCGTAAGTAACCTGAAGACTCATGAGTTATTACTGAAGGAAAAGTGAATTTTCTGTCGTGACCTACATATTGTGAATTAGATACCTGATGCTATTTAAGTCTTTCACTGGATTGTAAACCCACACCACGCTGACACTTCAGTGTTTTTCATGCATAATGACCCTCAAAACCAGAAAACTGATCTGTAGCACATGGTTTCTACTGTTGAGGAAATCTCAAGAAAAAAACTTTGTTGTAGATTATTACATGCAAACATGTAAATATCAGTGAAAGATATGTCTATGTATGTATAGAACCTTGTTACTTATTGTTACAAGTTTCTGTATTATTTCTCTGATAGATTTCTTTGCCACTGTGTGTTGCTATTAAGACAAAGGGTGATGACAAGGTGTGAGGTTTAATGAGACTTAATGAAGTTTATAAAGTGATTTTGGGGAAGGACTCGTGTCTCCACATTAAAAGCTGCCCCAATCACAAACACACCTGTAAAAAAGAATAAAAAGGTTCTTAGAGAGCTGACAGCAAACGGAGAAGGTAAATGAGTGTTTTAGTCTTGTTTTGAAAGGAAAATTGAACAAGTAAAGCAAGTGACACTTTCTTAATTAGATTTTAAAGATCTTTATGCCAATGCAACTCAAATCAAGATCTGTATCTCATCCATGTTTTTCTTTTCTGACCATTCTTGTCAGTTCTTTCATGACACTGATGCACGGGTAAAATGTCGCTATGTACTACAAAACGAAATAACTTTTTGTATTTTACTGAAGAGTATAACCTGGCTATCTTATTTATTGCATATTTGTAGACACGTCCTTATTTGAACCTCTGCTAATTTAAAAGAAAAATGACACTAGTAAGTGGCATGATCCTAAAATTCCCAGTCAACTTTAAAAGACTCCCATAACATCATTCTTGACGCTTAGCAAAATAATAATATATTTCACATTGTGAAAAGGGTGGCAAGGCATTTCTAATTTTCAGTTCAAGGTACTGAGTAGGATTTACTGCTCATCACTATGCTACTACTTAGTATGCAATTTGACAATCTGGTCACCTCACTTGATTTTTCATCACTGCGATGTGGAGGTCTTTATGTAAGTTACCCGCCTATACTGATCTGCTTCTTACCTTTGTTAGAAATCTGCTTTAGGGTGAGAAGTAATCTGCTTTTTCCTCTTTTGATGAGAGTGATTAGCTCCAGTTAGCTCAGTTGTAGATGTTTACACTGTAGGCATCTACATGTCATCACCATCCTCAGAATTTGCTAAAAATCTGAGGTGTCAAAAGCCATGAGGGCACCAAGGAGCACAGCCCTAGGGTGGACCCCCATCCATGCACTCTGCCCATGGACCAGGATTCCCATTTCAGGCTAGCCCAAGGCCATCAGTTCCTACCCGAGTGGTGCTGCAGGAGTGCCAGTTCCCAGACCTGTCTCTAAATGGCCCTAGGTTGTAGCCTTTCTTCCAGTTCTGTCTGTGCTCCCATCTCCTCATGTTCCTGAGTGGAGTCCCTGGATGGACCTTGAACTTGAATCACCACTTTGCCTAGCCTGGGCCTACTCATGGGTCTGTTATTAACACACAGCTCTGCTAACTCTGCTTGGGTGCTGGAAGACATTGCTTTGTCAGTAAAGCCAGTGCTACTGCTGGGGTCATTTACAGTTCTGTTGGAATCACTTTTAGAGGGAAGAGTCACCCCAAGTTAGAATAGAACTTCTTGTCTCTCCAGCATTCTCCAGTTTATCTTTAATTTTGCTTTCTAAGATCAAATATCCATCTAGAGGATGCTGCTGCTTATGAAAGATCCCACAGTGTTCATAGACAGTGGGTTAAACATCTCCTCCTCTCAAGTGTATGTAAAACCTACATATTTAACTGATGTGGCTGGAAATACAGAGAGATTTGCCTTCCTTGTTCATATATATTGTTTCTGTATACTTTTTAAAATGAGTCTCACTCATTCTTAATGATCATTCAATGACCTTTGAAATACAGTCACTGGCTACAGTACATCTGCATTGCCTCTGCTTACACAATGCCTGTATCTTTCTCATACTAATGTATGCACTTTCCTCTATTCCAGTTGTAGCAAATAAGAACAGAAGCTCATTTCAGATATTTCAAATGAATTTTCCTTTTGTCATCTAATTCATCCCCCTGCCACTGCACAATTGTTCCCCACAATGTATTTTTTAAGAGCTCTCTTGATGGATGGTATCTTCTATTGTAACTTTTGTGCTACTATCATTCATTTCCTTTATTGTGGAAGACAAAGACATTTTATTGGCACGCTCCTTTCACTTAGTGTTTTATCTACTAACTTTTTCAAATACAAATCCTTCATTAACTTTTGCTGAAGTTTAAATAAAGATTTTGGTGCAGATGATTGTCTCAGAGTTCATTTGGTTTGCCCCATCTCTCATTTGCCCCATCTCTCAATTACCTGTTGCATTGTCTATGCTAAATTCCATTTCAACACCTTTTGTGGAGCTGTGATGCACTGAAGTGAATGCTAACATTCCTGTGAATTTATTGAGGGGAAGATTTCATCTTGTTTGCCTTCAGTTCAACAAAGTATTTCTACCTTAGTTTAAGAATATAGATAATAATCTCATGCTTAAATTTAGCAAAGTACAGTGTAATCTGTGACTGAACCTGCTATGTGCTCAACTGATTTTTAAGCAAGGATCTACATATGTTCCTCAATTCTCATCAAATCTCCTACTCCAAACTATTTGAGAAAAAAAAAAAAAAAGAGTAAAATTTTTTTTTTCAGTTATCTGTGCCGTTGCTTAATAAAACAGTCAATAAAAACTGTTTTATTTCTTTGCTACACTGATACTGATGCATACACTGTGAGTGATTCATTTAATGTTGTCTCAAGGTCTACAGAAAGAAACCTGAATCAGGTTTTACCAAATCTAAGACAACTGTCCTGTTCATTAGACAACTCTGCCTTGTACAAAAAACAGTGTTCAGCATTTAGATCTTGCCTCCCTGAAAATTAAACTTATGTCTGCTTAGCAACATCCTCTAACTCCAAACATAAATTCCGCAGTTATTCAACATCCCATCGGTAAAATCTTGTTGCCTTTTCTTCTTCTGGCACATCCACAGATACCTATATATGATATATTACTTAGTATATCCAGGTAAGTCCAGCTGGTTTTGAGCTATGTGGTGCATGGAGTTGGGTGCAGTATTTGAACAAAGCCCTTCTCACCTCTTGGGCCTGCTGGAGAGATTCAGGAACACAGAAAAGTCCTACACAACATCCAGAGTGCTGTGCTCAGCTGAGACATAATCAGCCTGGGAGTGAGTTCATCTCAAACTAGAAGAAAGCAGCAACGGAGTTGGGAAATTCCAGACATTGTCCTTCATTCTGTGTGTTATGTATCCTTACACTTTTATGTGTAGAAAAGACAAAACTGCTAGGACTTCAAGCAGTGTTTGATCTCTCTCCTAAAAATTACTATAATCCAGATTCTAACTTAATACCTCTAGCCAATCCTTTTCTTGGGCCACAAAGAGTGGGGTCTTTTGAGGTTGTTTTTTTTTTCCCATGAGACATGAATGGCAAAATGAATTCTGATTTTTTTCTTCCCTTCAGTCTCTGAAGCACAGTTGAAGGAGGTAGATTACTGCTGTGAATGAGGTGGTAGAGACAATCTTTGTTCTCTTTGGCTTGACCACCTATTTTTAACTACCTAGATAATTCAATGTAATATTTCTAGCATGCCTCAGAGTATCTGTGAAGAGAGTACTTATGCCACAAACTTAATCCAACATTTATTACTGTTTACTGTGGCGCTATGGGGTCCAGGTTCTGTTACACAAGAGAGTTACAAAGATGAGTTAAATAAAGACAGCCTCATCCTTGAGCATGAAATCCTACATCTTTTTACTGGTCTAAGAGTACGTTCTCATAGATTATGGTTTACTTTAAGGGCTTTAACTCATTATTTTAGGAAGTAACATAAACAAATAGATTATAAAACAGCTTGCAGTCTGAAGTCATTCAGTTACACATTGTACTTCCAGAAAAATACTGAAAATGCTTTTGGCATTACACAACAAGATATAAATTTTATATATGCCCTCCTTCCTCACTGCAGTTAAAAGTGATGACAGCACTCAACGGATATTGTGATATATGAACATCTGCATACTAGTAGTTGTTTTTTGGCTTTTGAAGCTTACATTCACTTTTTAATTCATAGTTCTGCAAATTCAAAACTCAGTCTTCATCTCTCAATTTTGGCTGGTTTCTTTGTCAAAATATTCTTTAAAGATCTGTGACAACAGTAAGTATCAGGAAACACCAGGAAATATTTTCCTATTGTGTTCACTACCGTGGCTCCTTCTTCTATGCATTTTTATGCTATTCTCCACAAGGCAAGTAACCATATACACATTCCTCATCTATTACAATGGAAAATAAAATGGATTATATACATATTTTTCAGTTGCAAACCAGGTTTGTTTTAGCATTGAGCGGTGGTTTGCAGTAATCCATTCTACTTCATACTATAGCACATTGCACACTGACAGACATTTACTATAACCTCGCTCTAGTGATTGATTAAAAGATATGAATTCAGGCAACGTTTACGTGGTTGCCTAATTTCCTCTTACACTTCCAAAGATGTCTCTAACTAGCTGTCATCCATGCTGAACATGTTCAAGCTTAAACTCTGTTTCCTTACTAATACTGAGTCAGTATTCCTAACTGAGGTCGTGGCACTTAGGCTGCGTAGACATAAAAAGGAACCTGAAATTCAGTTAGGATTAGAGATTAGGAAGTCTCCCAATCAAAGAGCATTTAAATGGAAGTCAAGCCAGGCAGATAGACTTGGTAAACAATTTTCCTATCACCCAGATCCAACTTTCATGTTGAAAGGTTTTCCTGTCTTACTGAATCTCACAGGTCTGTATAGTTGTAACTTCAGAATTTGGATCACTACTTTCTTCTTGTCTATCTAACACAAAAAGATCAAACACTTACATGTAAAAAAAGTTGTCTGCTTTCACAACCATCTCCCCAAGATCAAAATTTATCAGAGGAGGAATAAGATGCCCCTATACAGGCATATTACACAGCCATGTAGATCATATGACCAATGGACACAGATAATATAAGGCTTCCTAAAGGTGCTCCTCTCCCTGCCTGAGACACAGTGTGTTCTCATACACCTTGTCAAAATAAGTAGCAACTGAAATACAAAATGTAACAATTAATACTGGTAAGGGTATATCTGAGGTCAATTTAGTCCACAAAGTGAACAAATCACTTGAAAATGGTTAGGAAAGATCAAGTATAATTCTCATGGGAATTTATTCTTGTGTGTCTAGGAAAAAACAGCATTGATGGGCTCAGCCAACCACTGAGGTTCACATGTCGGTGAGGTACAAACCTGTTGCTGGCTCTTTCATGCCATGGCAATAACCCTTCTCTATGAAAGAATTAGTATTTATTTATCAAGCTTGACAACATTGTCACAAATGGATGTTTTAGATTGCTTAAAGAACCACTGTCAAAGGTGTTAGCAAAAGTGGTTTTCATATGAAGTTGTGAAAGTGTGATTTAACAAAGTTCAATGTCAAGGTTCATTCAATTACTGCATGGAAAAACATAGACAGGAAAACTGAGTTATACTTGAGTTAGAATGATTCACAGAGAGACTGGAGACACAGAAGGGTAAGGAGGACCCTCCCACTGAGTCATGCGGTTCAGAATGGATCCCCTTGCTTTCTAAACTCCTTCTCAGAGAGGAGTGTAAGTGCGCCTGGATCCAGACTTAGTTTCAGACTCAGTCAATGGTTTATGTCTTAAGAATTATATATGCAAAGTTTATATAATATTTAATTAGCATCAATTCAGCATGCAATAAATTTACCAAGACAAAACCAAAGATATCATACTATAGGGTTATGCGCGATACCAGTCACTTACCAAAAATCTGCCATTGGTAAAAGGTCTCTCTGTCTTAAGAAGCAACCTTGAGAGGTGACTCAGATCAAGGGGAGATCACCGCTGTGCGGCCACGCTGCCTAGCAGGCAGAGCTCAAAGGCGGCTCACTTAGGCTTGTCATTTTTGTCATATTTGTGGGACGACTGAGAAGCTTGCTTCTGTGATATCATGCCATTTAAAAATTAATATACCACATGCAGGTAACAGGTTATAAATGAAAAATTAGCACACACTTGGTAATGGCAAAATTATCTTAAGGAGGACTAGCATTTCCTAATACTAAAAGAGTCAACCTTTCTTCATTGCGCTAGTGCTAATTCTAAGTACTAAACTGTCATAATCTTTATGGTGTTTTTTATGGTCTTGTTAACTTTTAATTTTGTGACTGCATCATGATTTCTAACTTTCCCATCCTACTATGAATGCTACAAACCTATTCTGCTATAAAATGTCAATGTTGAAGAGGAGGGAGTGAGGGAGTGAATGAGTCTCACACAGGTTTGCACTGGAGACTCGTATCTAGGAGACAACAGAGTCAATAAAAATATATGCATTATAATTATTATTCTGCTTAATATGACTGAACTGCATCTGAAGAATTATTTTCAATCAATCATTGGGTAAAATTTGGCATAATTAATAAATTTCAAAAATATCTTATTCTGTAGGAACTTGTTCTATACTACTTTATTGTCTTTTCGTTTCTACTAAGATGGTATTGCAACAACTATGACAAAAATTACTAGTGAAATGCAGCCTCTTTCAGTTTCAAAAAGCTTTTACAGATATCCACCTACAAAATTTCTCTACTAAGAACAACAAAACAAGAAACAAATTTTAAAAGCTGTGGCTTTTCCTGTCCTTTAGTTTTAGGAAAGTCTGGATGTCTTCACAAAAAATACTTGAAAAATGTAATGCATTATGTGTCCTCTAATAATTTGAGACCTAATATAAAATTGGTCTGAAATCAATAGGAACATCACTGTTTGTTCTGGCACATGAGCTTTTCTCAGACTGAGGACACTTACACCGATTATTGAATCTTTCTGATTGTGTTGGCTTTCAGAAGCACCTACACGATAGAGAGTGCACATCATCCACAGATGCACACTGGCCTCCAGCACAGTATTGTCCAAATGCACCCACCCTCCAAACACCCACTGTTTTATTCTATAATTCTTTTTTCTGCCTTTCATGGCATGGTCTTGTACAGCATACTGAGAAGTCATCTTGCTCTTGACAGTCAGGTTTTCAGGCAATTTCTCTAATAAACAAATACTTTCCCTTATTTTCTAGGAGTAATAGGTTCTTAGAGGCTGTGGCACACAGAATACTCTATGTGGGTTGTGCATACATTAACGACTTCCTTTGAAGAACACTGCCTAAGACAACACATGCCATTTGAATCTGATTTTAAAATTAGGATGAATCAGCGTTATGTTCTGAATGTAACATGCAGAATGCTGCAGGCTCTAATCCAATAGTGAACTAAAGATATTTTTGGAAGTGTAATGCTCCAGAAATTGTTAAAGATTCATTTTTTATGTTACTTGGTAAGCTGAAATTCATTTTTTAAAGTTGCAGTGCACTTTTATCTATTCTTTTATGTAGTTGTTGTTATTTGTATTTGCTTTGACAACTGCTAACTTTATAAATAGATAAAAAATTATCAGACAGTTGTTCTAACTCAGATATTTTTTCTACTTAAGTGTTAGCTGTGGAGTATACAGAAAAAAAAGTCTGTAAGATTTTTCTTTTGTACTGTCAAAGGTGCATGACACAATATCTGACAGCAAGCCATTCAAGCTGAAGCTTAAATAATAGTGAATTAGCTACTTCAAATGCCTTTGCCTTTATATGATCACTGAAACCTGTCAACCTTTCTCTGTTCACTAAGAACATTACCAATTTAGGTCAGAATATCTTGGATTCAATAGA
This sequence comes from Ardeotis arabs, assembly GCA_011801015.1. NCBI lineage: Eukaryota > Metazoa > Chordata > Aves > Otidiformes > Otididae > Ardeotis > Ardeotis arabs. The sequence continues at coordinate 36,022 of JAAGAY010143746.1, read as the reverse complement.
CCAGTATGTTATGGTTGCTATTTTTATATGAAGAAAAACCACTATGATATGATCACTGAAAGTCTGTGTGTATGTCAATGTCAAAGGACATTTACCATGGCCTTTCACTGCGGGAATGGCTCTCTAAGACAAAAGTGTTATCTCTAATACTTTCTACTTTAGAGAAAACAGAACTGTTTGAACAGAATGTTCAGAACTGAATGATTATGTTTCTTAAATGGTCTAAGAGGACTGAAGAAGAAAGGGTTGGCATTTTCAAATAGAAGTATATTGTCACCACTTACACTCCAAAATATCTCTCACATACACATTAATACATTTACATTTGCTACTGACAACCACTAGCCTCACCTACTCTCACAATGAAAACTTGACTGTAGAAAAAAAAAGAGTTTTAAGCTGGTTCTATAGAGCTTCGTAGAGGTTTCTCAGTTTTTGCTACCTGCCTAGACTCTGTCTCCTGCACTCTTTCTCAGGACAATATTGTGTTCACAAGTTAGCACTTTTTAAGCATAGGCATTCAGTTTACAGTTTTTAACTATTAAGGTTCAATGTGATATTACCAAAAATTAAGCTAAGAATAGCACTGTAAAGAATGCAAGCCCTCTTAATTAATAAGGTAACTCTTATTATCTCTTAAGGTATGCATATTATAGTCCTTTTGAGAGGTAAGGAGAAGTGCAAGGTCTTCCTCTTCTTACTTCCATTTCTTCAGAAATATGTTTTATTTTAATTCAGTTTCACATGAAAGACTGTACCTGTCCAAACCAGAAGTTTTTACAAAATGGCCCTTCAAAGTAGATTTTTCCTGCTTTGTCCTCTCTTTATTATGACTCTAATGTCTTTAGTCAAACAGAACACTGAGGAATGTCTCAAAAAAAAACCCCTCTTCTATAAATTTATCCTATGTACTCAGTCTGAAAGCTGCAAATTAGAGAATATTCCTTTCTCATTCTTTTGTTGTTGTTTTTAACGTGTAACAGCTGATGCTGCACAAAAGGCTAAATGCATGACTAGGGAGATCTTATCCCTAGTCAAAGAACAAAACATCTGCACCTGGGTCGTGGCAATCCCAGGCACAAATACAGGCTGGGCAGAGAATGAATGAGACCAGCCCTGAGGAGAAGGGCTTGGGAGTGCTGGTGGATGAGAAGCTCAACATGAGCAGGCAATGTGCCCTTGTAGCCCAGAAGGCCAACCGCATCCTGGGCTGCATCAGGAGGAGGACAAGGGACGAGGAGTAATGGTTTTAGAATAGAGGGAGGTAGATTCAGATTGGATATTAGGAAAAAATTTTTTACAATGTGAGTTGTAGAGCACTGGAACAGGTTGCCCAGAGAGGTGGTGGAAGTCCCATCCCAGGAAATGTTCAAGGCTAGGCTGGGTGAGGCTCTGAGCAACCTGATCTAGACGGGGATGTTGGGGGGGTTGGACTAGATGACCTTTGAAGGTCCCTTCCAACTCTAACCATTCTATGTTTCTATAAATACTGTAGACAGTTGGATGCTGGAGCACATTGCAACAGCCAGGGATCACAATAGCTATGACTTCATAGAATCATAGAATTCTATAATTCTACAATAATATAGAAAAACTCCCTGGTGGGTGAATTTGATGATTGAACTATTTTCAGTTATTGCAGTAGATCACAACATAGAAGAAACTCAGAACAAACACTAATTGAAATGTATCCTATTTGTTAAGTGAGGCAAAATGGAAAATTTCTACATCAAGTTTTTCAGGGAACTTCTACTGTCTTTAAAAGTCATTATATTTGCCTGATTAAACTAGTTTGATTTTATTGTCTACTGAGCTTCGGTTTAACTGGCCATAGCAAGTCCCTTTTTCTTCTGTTTACTGAATGACTATTTCCACTGAATAATGAAATCCATTCTGAAATATAAAAGGTGAAGTGCTGCTAGTAAAGTCACTCTAGCAATTATCAGAAACATTAATATATTTTTATTACTAGTACCAAAATACTGTGACGATTATTATTTCTTGATAGTACTGACTGTCTTGCATTACATTTTTCAATGTTTATGACACAGGATTACAATATATTTCCTCCTTATCAAATGAAAATTTTGCACACAATCAGAGAAGACTGAAAGATGCTGTAGTTCCATTCAACTGTATATTTGCTGTATCTGATGAATTCTCTCCTTATAATTAACTTGTCATAGCAATGCATTTTTAATAGTACTGATTCACATGCCAGTAATGTTCTGGAGACAGAGCTCTTGATAGTTTTTTTAGGATTCTGTTATGCTAAATTATAACTTTAGCAAATATACAAGTACTAGTCTACTTGTACTAGCAGAAGAACATATGATAAGAGTTAAATTAAACCAAAGCATTATCTGACATACGCAACTAAGAGAAAGTTATGTACGACTTGTGGTAGTTCAGCTCAAGAAAGTAAAGGCAAATCCTACACCTGTTGTCTTTTAAATGTAAATGTTGAATGATTAAAAAAAACCTGAATGATTACACCTATTAGGCAGAAAGAAAAACATTGGGATTTTTTTTCCCAATGGTGTTGCTTTCATATATTGGTACTTATATGGTACACCAGGCAGCCTTGGAGAACAAGCATTGATAATGGGAAATCACAGTACTTTGCAGACTGTTTTACCATGTCTTCCTCTCTATTTTTAACAGATCAATTAAATTACACATATTTATAAGGTTTCAAAGTAACAGGAAATCATCCTCCAAGGACTAGGACTGTATGTCATGGCTGTTTCCAAGGCACTGATTACAAGTGTCAGCATGCACGAGTCTGTGAGAGTGAGACATGAATCATGAGCAAAGAAAATTGCCTAATATTTCATTCCTTTTAAAATTCAGAATGTGAAGATTAATGTGCATTATTTTTTTAGTATAAGGCAAAAATGTAAGTGAATCAAAGAGAGATTAAAAAAAAATGATGTTAGCTTATTTTCTTTGACTGAGAAAGAGAAGGAAGGTAGAGGAAAGAGATTCTTTTCCCCATGTCTCTCTAGAAAGGTTAAGGCTTAAATTTTGAAGTGTTAGTTGAGAAGCACAGCACACATCCTCTAAATGCTCCTTCAGAAGGCTGATGAAGGGGAAAGTATATTGTGAATGTAGTAACTAACCTAACTAATACATCTTAATGAAGATGTGTATTGATTTGGTTATGAGGAATACTTAGCCTCTGAATATATAAATGTAAAATGGCAATTGTTCACTCTGGAGCTTGTGACCTTCCCTGGATGATGTGAGAAACACATCTGCTTAAGTCAGACTTCAGAAGCTTGCAAGCAAGGGAAAGGTGTGCAAGTAGTATAAATTTCACATACACTGAATTTACCTGTTTCATATATATAGCCTAAGAGTGAAAAATTAAACGAAAATTATTTTTTCAGCCTGAAGCACAGTAGAAATCTAACAATGGCAACTATAGTTTCGAAGGGAACTATAGAGTCATGGAGGTAGCAAGGTATCAAATGACTAAGTAGAACTTTTCCTTCCTTCTCACTTCCTGATAGATGCATTTTTTCCTTAGGATCAAAGCTAATCCTACATTTTGAGTACCTACAAAGAAAAGTGGAATACATAAGCTGAAGTGGACATAAAAACTAAGAGTTCCTAAAAAATATATGGTAATAAATATAAGGATATATGCATTAATAAGTGCATATATGCAATATATGCACCTTTACCCTTTATTTAGAGTAGATTGTACTTTATTTAATAAATAAATAAATAAATAACATTTTCCTTAGCAGCTGTAGGCTTTCTCTTCTATGAATTTCTAGCTGTTGCTGCTTTGTTCTTCAAAAAGTGCATCTTTAAAATTAACAGAGATTGCTAATTTAATGAAGAGATCAGCAATCTATAATGTAGTCCCAGACTAGCTGGACAGTTGGATCCTTCTAATAAGGGCTCATGTCCAGAGCAGTGCAGAGGATGTTGAACATGGCTGGGGTTATTTATTTCACACTATCATGGTTTCTTCTGCTAAGCCTCAGGTCTAGTGAAAGGCTTTTGGCCCATACGAACAGGCATAATCTGCAGGTGGCGTGATTCTACGCAGTTCCATAGTAGCTTTCGTCAATCTACTTAACCATCTGGGGAACACAGATCAAGAACAACACAAGTCTTCTCTGGTCCAAAAGATCATTTACAATGCACAGAAAGAGACAACTGTTCCTGATGACATTTTTTTCAATAATTTCCTGATTTTTCTTAGATAAGGAATATCACCTCTTCAAGGCTATGCTTAAGAATATTAAGTATTTGCTTCTGGTAGTCCTCTGTGAATTGAATGCTATTCACCTGACTACAGTGATTGGCAAGGTGCAACTAAAAGATGAGAAATCCTACAGCCATTTCTGGATACTGGAAAATGTATGTAATCATGGAGGAATGTGGTACTTATTTAGGCCATAAAGTGTGTTAGACATGGTATGCATGTAAAGTTAGGAATGGTGATCAGTCTATACCCAGGCCCTGAAGACTTACAGCCTTGTAACTGATAATAGTATCATGCTGAGGTTAAGTGAAAGTTGCCCAGTTTTTCAGCTTTCTAGTCTGCCTTTATTGAATATGGACTCGTTCACTTTCTTGGATGTATTCCTAAGTATAGGGAATGAATTGTTGCTACAGGATACTTCTAATTTAGCTCCTTGCTGCTAGGCAAAAGCTCTGCAACATTTTGAATTAAATGTTTGAAATAATTTCTTCTCCAGAAAAAAAGAAAAAAAACCAAAACCACTGCATTATATTTCTGCTTTACTTGTGTTCATTGTCACATACTGAAATATAATTTAAAAGTAGCAGAAATAGTAACTGTGGATGGACTCTGAGATTAGCTGTAGTTGGAGGCTAGAAGACAATGATACTCTAACTAGTAACGTAACATACTTTACCCTTATCAGTTGCTTCATATAGAGCTGCTGAGATATCAGAAGAGAAAACAATCATACTCATTTTTCCACATGAGCAATGCTGATAGTATCAGGTGCGTACAGCTGTAATGCAAGTATATTTATCTCTATACAACAATAGCACATGGGAGACAGATAAACAGGGGCAAACCTTTAGCTAACTGCAACAAATATCTTTACAAATACGATTGCATTGTCTATATGGAAAAGGCACTGCTGAAGATCTGAGACTGGACAAGTTAGAAAGAAGCAGGCGTTGAGCATTCCCAGGGGATTGGAACAAAAGAGAGTAGAGAGGAATTTCTGGCTATTGCCTACTCTCACACTACAATGTAAGCTGATGAGGTAGTATATAAAAAAAGCTTCCATACAAAAATCAGCCCAGTGTCATGAAAATGTTATTGTCAGGTTCTCAGTGGGCTTTCTGTTTTGACTGCCTTGGATAAAGGATAAAGGGAGAATCACAATCTACATTGTTGCCCCTCAGTAAATACAGCAGACTAGACCCTCATAATTGCTTCCCTTCATTTCCCATTAAACTCCTATTCAGTGAGTAAAACAAAGTTGACCCTTTCCTTAGACAACGGGTACTTCATCTTGCAAAAGTGTATATTGGAGAAAAACAGCTTCCCTGCCTGCACGGAGCACTGCCTACTTCTCTCCTCATTATAGTGCAGAATAATCTCCTCCAATCTCAAATACAAAATGGTACTAGATAACCACATCTTCCTTATGATTACTTATCAAATGTAAGATATGACGGCAAAGATGTGGTAAAGAAATGTTATATGTAATAATTTCTCTTTTATTAGTTTACAGCACAAGACAGGTAGAGAGTGAACCTACAAAAGACCAAGAAGACAAAGTTTCCTACTCCCTTTAAGTTTGCAAAATCATTATCAAGCAAGTCCATTCCCAAGGTCCTTAAATCAAAAAATGCTACACCAAAGCTTGTCTTGGATCATCATTTCGAAGCTGTAACACAAGTTGACACCTTGACTGTAAACTGAGATGGGACAAATGTGTATTTGACTTCATTCAGCACAGAGATTTTTACAGAAAAGGAAATATGCTTTGGTTAGTGTCGAAGTTGCTACCAGAAACATTGAGTTGTTAGTTAAAAAGGAGCAGATCAGGGGAAATGCTTTTTTTTCTTTGGCCTACAAAGTGGAATTATATCATCCATAAAAAGCATGAAAAGGGCCTCTATAATACTCTATTAATTGATTGGATAGTTATGACTTTGACTCAGTGATTCTTCCATACTTTGCTACCACAATAATAAAAAATGGTCAGGCTGACATCATACTTGTGCTATTATTTAGCAAGCCATCCTATTACCTGTACATCTTCAGGAAGATGTAACAGGTAACCTTGACTGCTTCATTCTGTAACACAGACTCTCTCTCAGGCAAGTTTAAAAAAAAAATAGGTGTTTTTTAAAACTATTTTTAAAAAATCTCAGTATTGTATTGATATGCAACATTAATGCAGAGCCACAAACTAATGTCAAACACTGAAATGGTGAATAGGTGTGTTCTAGCAAAAAAAAAAAGTGAAAAAGAAGCAAAATGGCTAGATATTTTAAACAATGTATTTATTATTATAGCCTAAGGCTTTTTCCTGATTCTTTTCAAGTTGCAATAAAAAATACATGAAACATTTAAAATGTGAACAGGTAAGTTTACTTACTGTTTCTTGGATGCCAGCGCACTGCATTTAAATATGCATTACAGTAATGGAAGAGAAATTCATGCTTGGATCGGGTAACTTTTCCTTGAAGTAAGGGCATCAGATCATGTCCATCAATAATTCTGAGTAATAAGGCATTTCAAAATCAGAAGAATAATCCTATGTCACTTTTCTGAGAAGATATTATAACTCTGCCTTTCTGCTCCTTAAAAAAAAAAGTCTGAATGGCCACCTCCAGTTTGTCAATTCAGACAAAAATCTTCAGGTGCTTTTCCCCTTGATTGTTACACTATTTAAGGAAACATTAATTTTTACATTTTGCCATTAGGAATGGTTGCTTTCTCAAACCATTCTTATCTTTTTTCTTTTTTTTTTTTTTTCCCCTGAGAAAGTGATCTGATACATCTGAATAAATTGCTACAACACAGTCCTCCAGGTATACAAATAAATATACCTGTTCAGGCTGTTTGGGAGTAGTCTGGCCAAAGTAATTCTAAAACAAGAGAAATGTACGATGTGGTGTGTTAGTGTCTTTGGAAGTAATGGTAAGAACTCTGTCCAGCAAATTATACATGCTAGAATATAACACAGAACTAGTGATTTCAAAATTGAAAAGGAACTAGGTTTAAATATGTGTTTATCACCTACACATGCACACAGAGATAGATGTTTATATATATAAATTCTCTAAATGCTGCTGGACAAATTTGATCATGCTTTGAAGGAGTCAGTCAATTTACACCAAAATGGAGTGAGAAAATAAGCAAGGCATTTAAATGTTTCCATAAATGAAGCCTTTGAATTGCTAGAATCAGCTGGCGAGGGAGAAATCACAATCTGCATTTTTTTACCTGGTATAAATTACAAATTTTACAATAAGTTTTATAGGAAATTACTTTTTGTTCATACATAGATCAGTAGGTAATTTTTAAAGCATTTTGAGCAACATCTTACAAAAACTTTTTTGAAACTTTGCAAAAGCTTAACAATCTCTATGTTAATTTTCATTACCATGTAAAACCCTTGTCTCATTAGTGTAACTACTACAAAACAGGTACTAACTTCACTTTTTTAAGCCATGAGTTGGGCATGACTATAAAATTCTTGGCAGCAATTGTATGCAACACCATCATTTTGAGCAGAACTCTTTTTAAAGGATGGGCAGGAAAACATACTGGAGTTCCTAAAGTAGTGTTGTCTGATAACTGCTTTCTGGCGCATCCCTGTCTGTAGAAGTCTGTTGAATTAGGGTCTTTCCCTAATTCTCAAGTTGTCATGTTTTCTTGCCTAAGTAACTGCATTCTTGTCTTGCCCCTGCAGGTTTGCTCGCTATCAAGCTGACAGCAGGACAGCTATGTGTCTACTGTACACTTTCTATTCTACAACCTGTTGATGGGGAAAAGGGTGTCTTTAGTAATGTCTCCTGTACTTTTGCATTCCCACATCTGCTGGTTTCAGGGGGATATATGAGACTTTTCTTTCTGATGGCTTATTTTTCTTCTTTAACTAGGAGCATCTCCTCCTTTCCTTTTTAACCTGCTCCCTCCTACTGACTGAATCCTAACTGTAGTAGTTTCGCTTATTTCTCAGGAAGAATTCAGCGGAGTGATAGGATCAAAAATACTTCAAGCTAGTCCATGGTATCCTACTCTGACCTACCATAAAGCAGTAATTATGGCATCTAATCTACACAGAAGATTCAGAGTGGAGCAACTCGCAAGTGGAAGTTACACACATATATTGGGATTTCTAGTAAAGAGATCAAAATAAAACATCAGTGCTTACTCTTCACTCAAGCAATATGAAAACAAAATGCATAAATAATATCTACCCACATTAAGAACAATCTGAGCTGCTTAGGTTCGACAGAGCTGCTGCTTGAAGGGGATCCCTCAGAAACAGTCTGACTAATTTTTCATACCTTACACATGTCCTGCCCTGCCATTTCCTTTAAGCACTCAATGATTCATCATTAGCAGAGTGTTTTTGCTCACTACTGGTTTTTCACACGCGAGTTCTGAATGCTTTGTGCTCAAAAGCTGTTTGTGTATAGTAAATGTGTTCAAAGCATACGTGTATCAGCAGGTTTCTCCACTTACTGGACTTGGATGGCAACAGACGTTAGGTGGAAGCACCTTGCTGCTGAGATTGAGTATCTCCTGAGCAAGACTAAGAATAGGGATGTAGGTGTGTCAAAAAAGCATCTTAAGAATTTTAGAAGTCCAGTGGGCTCATAAGGTTTAAAATAATTTACACTTGCAGTTCCTTTTTCTATCACATTCACAGAACAGAGCTTTTTCTGATACATTCATTTTTGCTTTTAGTAAATAATTCTAGGCCACGATTTGACAGTATGTTGCCTTTGGTGATATTCTCTTACTCGCTTGTTCCTTGGTGCTTGTTCTGCAAGTTAAGCTGTATTTAAGTACAATGTTTCTGTAAAATATATCATTATGTCAATATGAAAAGAGACAACATAATACTGTAAGTAATGGCAAAAAAAAAGTGCTTTGAAAATGTACTTATGTCTTCTCATTATCATCTCTATCTTAATAGACATCACCAGAATATATGGAATACTCATAAGACTTTCTCTAAAATAGAGATAGCTACAGAGCATACCTGTCAGAGGGTAATTGTGCCTTGGCAAGTTTGACTATGGTAGGAAATATATCCATATTACTTGTCAGCTCATCAATATAGGCACCAGCCTGTATCACTCCAGGCCAGCGGAGAAGCCCTGGTACACGAATACCTCCTTCCCAGTTCATTGATTTTCCACCTGAAAAATTAAAATTTTGTTTCATAAGAAAACAATTTCTTCTTAGAAAAATACCCTCCCTTGCAAGATATAATTTCCAAATATTACACATGCTGTCTAACTAGAATCTTTTCATTAAACGTAGTTAGCTTATTTTCAATTTGCTATTTCAGCATTGGGGGATTCAGAATCTACCTGTTGTTCTATAGATTTTTCACTGCTTAGTAAGGTTTTCTACAGATTTTTCACTGTTCATAAGCATAAGTGGCAACTTCAAGAGAGAAAACTCTCTGTTGTGTAGATCTTTACCCATACATACAGTCTTGTGGCTAAAAAACTTTAGCTCATGATTATTTGCTATACTAAATTTTTACTTATTTTTTTCATGGGTTTTATCAGAATTCATACTATTGAATAGTCAGGGACACATAATTATCTAGTCCGATATCAGAAAACGTAGACTTTCTAATATCCAACATTATGTCAAGCAACAATCTTTCTTTAAGATGTTTTTGGAAAGCAGTGCCAAGTTCAATAAAACTATCCATCTTTTGTAGTAGTCTTAAAAATTTACTCTTGTCACTGCGTCAAACACAATTCTTTTTCTCATTCACCAAAAAGCATGTGGCTACCTATTCTAAAATTCAGGAATGAGATGTGTGGATTATTTTTATTTACATACTTGTATGTAAAATAAATCATAGAATCATAGAATGGTTAGGGTTGGAAGGGACCTTCAAAGGTCATCTAGTCCAACCCCCCTGCAAGGAGCAGGGATATCCCCCACTAGATCAGGTCGCTCAGAGCCCCATCCAGCCTGGCCTTGAATGTTTCCAGGGATGGGGCATCCACCACCTCCCTGGGCAACCTGTTCCAGTGATCTACAACTCTCATGGTGAAAAATTTTTTCCTAATGTCCAAT
>JAAGAY010143746.1:0-25711 GCA_011801015.1 Ardeotis arabs | reverse complement strand
CTTGGTGTCATCGGCGAACTTGCTGAGGGTGCACTCTATCCCACTGTCCATGTCGCCGACAAAGACGTTGAACAGGGCCGGGCCCAACATGGACCCCTGAGGGACGCCACTCGTGACAGGTCTCCACTTGGACATTGAGCCGTTGACCACCACTCTCTGAGTGCGGCCATCCAGCCAGCTCCTTATCCACCGAGTGGTCCATCCATCAAACCCATGCTTCTCCAGTTTAGAGAGAAGGATGTCTCCAGTTTAGAGAGAAGGATGTCGTGCGGGACAGTGTCAAAAGCTTTGCACAAGTCCAGGTAGATGACATCCGTTGCTCGTCCCTTGTCCACCGATGGACAAATAAATAAATTTTCAAAACAAAAAACTAAAGAAAATGTAGATTTATATTTATAAAGGTGTTATTTAGTGAGATTTAAAACACACACATAAGCAGAATGAAGTATTCACCCAACAGTGTGCTAATGGGTTGTTAATACAGTTGGATCGAGACCAGCATAGATGTCAATAGACTGTGCATCTTCTGTAGAAAAGATGACTCTGTTCATGTATTTAAAAGTTTGGTGAGGATTATAGAATCATATAATATTTAGGGTTGGAAGGGACCTTTAAAGGTCATCTAGTCCAGCTCCCCTACAAGGAGTAGGGGCATCTCCAGCTAGATCAGGTTGCTCAGAGCCCCGTCCAACCTGGCCTTGAATGCTTCCAGGGATGGGGCATCTACCACCTCTCTGAACAACCTGTTCCAGTGTTCCACCACCCTTATTGTAAATAATTTTTTCCTAATATCTAATCTGAATCTAACTCCCTCTATTTTAAAACTATTATCCCTTGTCCTATCACAACAGGCCCTGCTAAAGAGTTTCTCCCCATCTTTCTTATAAGCTCCTTCAGGTACTGGAAGGCTGTTCTAAGGTCTCCCTGGAGTTGTCTCTTCTCCAGGCTGAACAGCCCCAACTCTCTCAGCCTGTCCTCATAAGGAAGGTGCTCCAGCCCTCTGATTGTCTTCGTGACCCTCCTCTGGACTCGCTCCAATGAGTCTATGTCCTTCTTATGTTGGGGGCTCCAGAGCTGCATGCAGTACTCCAGGTGGGGTCTCACCAGAGCAGAGTAGAGGGGCAGAATCACCTCCCTCGACCTGCTGGTCACAATTCTTTCGACGCAGCCCAGGATGCAGTTGGCTTTCTGGGCTGCAAGTGCGCATTGCTGGTTCACATTGAGCTTCTCATACACCAGTACCCCCAAGTCCTTCTCCTCAGGGCTGCTGTCAATTCATTCTCCACTCAGCCTGTATTTATGCTTGAGATTGCCCTGATCCACATGCAGGACCTTGCACTTGGCCTGGTTGAACTTCATGAGTTTGCATGGGCCCACATCTCCAGCCTGTCAAGGTCCCTCTGGATGGCATCCCTTCCCTGCAGTGTGTCAACCACACCACACAGCTTGGTGTCATCAGTAAACTTGCTGAGGGTGCACTCTATCCCACCACTGTGTTGTCGACAAAGACGTTAAACAGGGCCAGTCCCAATACCAACCCCTGAGAAATGCCACTCATCACCATTCTCCACTTGGACATCGAGTCATTAACCACAACTCTTTGAGTGCAGCCATCTAGCCAATTCCTTATCCACCAAGTGGTCCGTCCATCAAAGCCATGTCTCTCCAGCTTAGAGACAAAGATGTCATGCAGGATCGTGTCAAATGCTATGTTACCTAGCAGTAAAGTGTCAAGATTAATATTCTGACTGAGTTCACAGAAAATCCTGCTGAGTGGGAGGAGTTAAATCTGAATAAAAATCTAGGAAAAGTATGAGGACATAAAATTACAGATATCTTCAAATTTAGATATTTTTCTGTGAGCAGTTATGCCAGGGAGATGCTTTAGTTCATTAGCCAGATCCTAGTTCTGTGTACACATCACAGCAGCTTGTTGGCTGGACAGTATGGACAGACAGAAAACTCTAGAAGTTTATCTAAAGCACAGGTAGCTTTAAGTGTAGGGTTCCTTTTATTTCTGTATACCTGTCTGAACCTAGTAACAGTGTTAGCTAGATTGGATTGTTTAAATAAATTCACATTTTACTGTTGCCTCCTGTATTATCTGAAGACAGCAATTTCAAGGTAAATGGTGAATCCCATTCCCACACATGATGCAATTCTTAAAACCTAGATATTGGATCACTTTCACAGTTCATAGGTTCACAGTATAATTTTCTTGAATCACTACAGAACAGGACAGAAAACTTGCACATTTCCCAAGCACAAAGGGAGCAGTTGGCAAACTCTGCCTCCCCACTGTGAGGTACAAAAAGCAAAATGGACTCCACAGCAGGGCTATCTCCTTGCTTATGTGTATGAAGAAATGACTACTGTTTTCCTTTCAAAAGACTAATTGGAGCATAATTTTTTGATGTCTCTGGAGGTTAGCAATAGCAGGGAACCAGGGCAGGAATTACAGGTCATTGCGGAAGACTGTCTTCTATTATCTATGCCTTGTTGGTGTTCATCTTTATTAGAAATGTGTTTAGTGACATCACTAGAGTTGCTTAATGTCATTATATGATTACAAATCCCTTGATACACATTGTCTTTAAAACTTCAGCTGTTAAACACTGTTCAAGCTATCTGCATTCTCTTTTCCTTAAAAAATAAATCAAGGTTTCACTAGTAATGCTTGAAACATGGAACAAGCATTCAAATGGCTAAAATATTAGAAGTAAAATAAAAAATCCACAAAAGGTCATTATTTAGAAATAAAAGTTCTTAATATTTCAGGATCTGACTCATTAGTTCAGTATTATGCTTGGACTTGACAACACTGAAAGAGAGAAAAGGCAGCAACCTAGTAGTCTGCATGCCTCACAAACTCTAGGCAGCCTAGCTATACATTATTTTTGTTCTCTTAAATTCTTCTAAAAATGTTTTGAACACAGCATAAAGCACCCCAGGCAGTATTTTTAAGCTTCGCTATCTATACTCTCTGAGTAGTTGTGCCCTTCAGTGTTATATTGAACAATAGCCTACGCTAACTGTTCCTGAAAAATCTGCAGGAGCAGACAAAGTACAGACATAACTCTGCAGTTATCCACAACATGATGTCAAATTTCCATTTTAACCTCATTTCGAATCTTAGCTAAAAGAATATATCTTTTTTTTTTTTTTTTTTCTCCCTCTGGGTTAAATTGACTGCTGTTACCCAACTCTGAGAATAGAGCTTTTGCAAAGGTTGATATATAAGGGAGAACCCTGTACCATATCACTATTAGTATTTTGAATGATGAATGATGAAAACTCTTTAAAATAACTTTCTTAGATCATTTGGATTATAACCATATTAACCTTTCCTTCCTTCTTATATTCTTCTAAAATCAAAGCTTCTAAACCCAATTTGTTCTCTTGAATGACAGAGAAATACAAGGAAATTAATTGTTCTACCTATCTATAGTGGACTTTATGCTACAAAAGTTGACAATCAAAACTGGTTATTATTGCTTACATTATTAAATGATTAAACAGCAATTTATTTTCATGGCAAGCTCACTCTTTATTTTACTGATTTTTAATCTGTTTCATGTATTGCTTTTGTTAATTTTCAACCTGAGCTGTTCTTGTATAGGTGAATGTAATAGACATAGCTCATTTGGACACCTTCTCATCTGATCTTTCTTCCAGTCAAATGAAATGGTCTCTCAGGATATTTTCTGTTTCAGTTAAAATTACAAGATGGGTTGATTATTTAAAAATTTAGATCACTTCAGTGAGAATATAAAAATACCATACATTTGAAAAAAAGGTCAATTTCTGTTCTTATTAATTTATCTGTGGCTTACAGATAGGGAAAGGTTTACTAATAGCTTCAAGAAACACTGCTGAATGAACTTATCACTGTACTATATGAAATTGTGTAAAAATAATAAATTTCAATAAAGTATTGGGTAATTGATTCCTCCTGACCTTGTTTAACTCTCACGGATCTGAAGCAGATTTAAAAAAACAACAAGGTCTAAGTCCTTAAGAAATATTCATTGTTATTTTTCATTGATATTAACAAAGTAACCATGAATATACTGATTTCTAAGGCACAAAGCACCTAAAATGAATGTTGTTCAAATGGTTGCCATTATCAGCATTTGACTCCATTTCCATTAGCACTAGAACTCATGACCCACTGTAGCAGCATGACAGCAGCCAAGTGTCTGTATGTCATTGTACTAAATGCTTCATAAATACAAAGACAGACAATGATTCTAATGTGCAGGTCCAAGGTACAGGCACAATATATTTATCTATATATCCAAAAGAAGCTGACAGTAAAAGTATTAAGAGATGCAAGGAGACTCCATAGAAAATCCTAGCGGTAACAGAGTGAGAGAAATGTCAACAAGTGATAACAAGGGAGGACTACCACTGTCTGCATATGTACCAGTGAAATAGTATAGTGAGAAGTGTGCAGAAAAGTTTTAAATGCCTTCACTGTTTGCTAGTACAAAGTATGTAACAGGACAGAAATTTTATAACACACTGAAGCTAATTCAAGAAACAAGTCACTAAGCAACTAAATAAAAATCACCACAAAATAATTAGATTCAATATTTCAGATTACCAAAGAACAATATAATGACATCCTTTAGACAAATCACCTTAAGCTGCTTGTTTGATCAATTGAGAGAATTAATCTATTTGTTCTATTAATCTATTTCTAAAGTAGAGATCTATGGTATTTTGAAAAACTGATTTTATTTCTATTCCTAAAGGAAAGCTAAGGTGACATGCTTAAATTGCAAATGTCATACTAATAAGAAAGATAGTGAAAAACACCTAAGAAGAAGTCAGTGCAAGTATCCTGATATCAATACAAAATCAATACCTCAAAGTTCCATAACTTTTAACAGAGAAATGTCACAGAACTGAAAAAAATGCTGGAAAAATTGCATAGAAATTTTCAAGAAGAGACTTGCATTAAACACAATAGTTTCCATATTTCGATCTGAAAATGCAAATATTAACAAGATAAAAAGGACCACAATTTATATGTTATAAGTCATAATAACTTGTATTTTATAAAGAACTTAGAGGTTATAAATTATACATCAGATATTACTTATATGCCAATATATGAAAAGCATTCGGTGATTTCTTATGAATGATAAAAAGCTAAAAAAATACACAGAAATAAAGATTTTTTTTAAAAAAATATCATGAATAGGAAGCTTCCAAAGGAACTAACAGGCCCAAATGACTCAAAGGACCTATTGGCCCAGCAGATTCACAGGAACTACTAGGTTTCTGAGAGAAACTGATAATTTCTCTGATCAGTTTCTGATCAAAACACAAAGTAGCCAGGAAAAAGATATTATCATGTATACAGGAGTTGAGGTAAGAAGGTTTTGAGTTGATGGGAAGAAAGTATTACTAAAATAACCACTGGTTTTTGTTTTATCTAGATTTAAACCTTTGAAAGATCTTTGACAAGGACATTCAGGAAAAGTTTGTGGATTAGGAGACAAAAGGTTGTCATGAATCAAAATCTGACTAACAAGCAGGAAACAAAGAGATGAAACAAACAGCCTGTGACAATTTCCAGAAAAAGTCAAGAGTAAGGTACCTTCATGCCACTTTGTATTAGGTCTCTTGCTATTTTAATATATTTACTTCAATTTTGGAAGGGAAGTGAGCTGTGGAACTGAAAAAATCCACATCTGACACAAAGTATCACAGGTTGATCAAATCCAGAAGAAAAGATAATGGACTTCACACCAAGCTGGATGAGTAGGAAACAAGATGCAAGTTCAAATTCTGTAAATATCTTGGCAGTACAATGAACACTAGAGAAAAAATAACTGAACTAGGGCCTATGGTCTTAGTTTTTTATATCAACCTTCACTGAATACTTAAGAAAAAGGACCTACGTAAAGACTAATGCTTAATGCATATCTGTAATTAGTAAGACACAGACACAAAAGGCAGCCTATAGGATGAAATAGTTAATATTAAAAAGTAAGTATATAAACATGTATTGATAATGCATGGCAAAACCCCAAAAGCAATACTTGTAAAGTAATTTTAAAAGAATATACTGCACAATTAGAAATAGCTCACAGAAGATAATAAGAAAATAGAGACAAGGAAAAGGCATCAGTTAAGACTGATAATTATTTTCTGAATGATGTAATAAAGGGATAGAGATGTAATAAAAGTACAGAAAAAAAAAGTAAACTAGGGAAGGTATAGTAAGTTTTCCCTTCTTTATCCTATATCAGTGAGGAAACAGAATTAAATTTCAAGATGTTCCATTAAATTTGCAACTGCCCCATTTCAAAAAAGTCAATGAAAGCACTATGTTCTCATTGACAAAGCATTTAGGCCATGCTAAGAATTTAGAAAGACTCAAAGTGGAATTTCATCTTTATATGACGAAAAATTATGTAACTAATGCTAAAACTCTTTGTAGAATCTAAATTTTCAGGATTCAGATCTTAAACCAAGGTCATACTATCTAGGATTAGGAGGAGATCTTCTTAGGGATCTTCTTTATTCACTACACAGCTCCTGCATCTTCCTCCAAGGGTTCCAATCCTGACAACTGTCAGAAAAAAAGCCACTGGAAAGAGAGGTCATGATTTTGATCCACCACTTCAATATTACTATATTAATGTCTTCTAAAAAAGGATACTGAAGAGATAAACCAGACTATGCATGACAGAAACCAGTTAAACACTGTGTTAGCTCTGGTTTCTAATTTCAAGGGCTATCCAAATTTACGGTGACTGTTCCACAGTCAAAATTAGGAGTAATAAAACCTTCAAATAACAATTTCTCCTTTTTGCATTCAGTCATACAGTGCTAGCCTAAGTCTCCAAACTCCTCTCAAATTTTATTATTGGTGCTCATTTGGCTGGGTATCAAGACAAATTAGTGATTTGGAATTGTGGAGATCTATTGAGACCTTTTGATTTTAAGGCAAAACCAATTATTGCTGAGCATACTGCTCCAGCTCCGACAAGAGCGTTAAGTGGCTTGATTCACATTCACATTCATACAGTGCTCATATACGAAAAGGCCAGTAATGGAAATTGTCCAGCAGAGACAGGGAGAAAGGACATGCATATCTCCCAGTTTTGTAAACTGCTCATCAGATGAAGTGAATTCCTAGTGTGTGCATACATGAGCACAAGCAGCATGAAGGTCGTCCTTTTGTTTTTTTTCAGGCACATTGCCACATCATTGCCTGCGAATTAGGTCTTCACAGGTCTGGTTTTCATTAAATCTGCTAGAGATGTACAGACCTCTAACACATCTCGGTGTACATGACTGTTAATATGAATAAATTCTTATGTATGAAAATAGCTAATTATGCAATTATTCATCACTTCCACTTCTGCCCTTTTGAAAATGATGCATAAACATACTGGTTAAGTTGAGGACTGATACGGAGATGGACAGAGTGGAATATAAAACAAATTTCATTGTATTTTTAAGTGGTAAAAGTACATTCAACTAATTGCATGGGCCTTTAAATTTATTTTTATTTTATTAAGAATATATCTCATTGAATAATTATTTTGTTTCTTATATAGTGATTATTTTCTTTCCTGTAGTATATTACAACATTTGCCAGCATAGCATAGGTGTCAACTCTAATCCACATAATTCATTTTAAAAGAAAAAGTCCCAGCACTCCCCAAGTAACCCTAATAATCAGTTTTTTTATTAATTCAGGTAAGATTTATTTCAAATTTTTCTCCATTCTGTAAGTATGAATACAAAATTTTGCAAGGCTGGATAAAAAAAGACTTCATTCAATCAAAGTTCTTCAGGAAGGCATATTCCCCAGTGTATTTGTCTTTTTTTTTCCCTCATCATTTATCCTGTATCTTACGTCTGGCATTCTAGAAGGCAAATCTTTTTCAGAGCTTCTAAAACACCTCAGGCTGTGCCCACAGCTACAGATATGTGACCATATGGTTCCTTAATTACTTAAATCACTACGTAAGGCGTAAGTGCCAATGTTCATGATACATTTCACTCTGGTGTTAGCCCAAGGGGACCCATCTGAGTTTGTAACCTGATGACTTTAGCATTGCTTGTTTTGCTTGTGTAGCATTTTCTTTGCAGCTCTCTTAAAATATAAGGGTAATTTCTTGCAGATACCTACTGACTAAAAACTGAGGAGTCAAGTGAGTCCACTCACTTGAAAACCTCACTGTATTTTTATTCTTTACTATATATGTCTATCTTCCTTCCTTTTTGCACTTTTGCAGGTGATAAAAAACTGGGAGGAGTGGCTAATCTGCTGATGGTTGTGCTACTATCCAGAGAGACCTCAACAGGTTGGAGAAATGGGCCAAAAGGAGTCTCATCAAATCCATAAAAGGGAAATATCAAGTCCTGTATCTGCAGAGGAATAAACTCTAGCACCAGCACAGGCTAGGGGCTGACTGGCAGAAAGCATCTCTGCAGAGAAGGACCCGGGAGTCCTGGTGGACAACTACCTGAACGTGAGCCAGTGATGTGTCCTGATGGCAAGGAAGGCCAACAGCATCCTGGGTTGCAGCATGAAGAAGGTTTCAAGGAAGCTGAGGGAGGTGATCCTCAGCCCTGCTGAGACACACTTGGAGTGCTGGGTTCAAGTGCAGAGTTCCTCAGTGCAAGAGAGACATGGACATACTGGAGTGAGTTCAAAGGAGGGCCATTAAAATGATTAAGTGGTTGGAGCATTTGACATACAAAGAGAGGCTGAGAGAGCTGGGGCTGTTCAGCCTGGAGAAGAGAAGGCTCCGGGGGGATCTTATAGTCACCTTCCAATACCTAAAGGGGGCCTACAGGAAAGACAGGGAAAAACTCTTCAGTAGCACCTGTTGTAATAGGACAGGGGTAATGGTTTCAAAATGGAGGCAGATTCAGATTAGATATTAGGAAAAAATTTTTTACACTGAGGGTGGTAGAACACTGGAACGGGTTGCCCAGAGAGGTGGTGGATGCCCCATCCCTGGAAACATTCAAGGCCAGGTTGGACAGGGCTCTGAGCAACCTGATCTGGTTGGAGATGTCCCTGCTCCTTGCAGGCGGTTGGACTAGATAACCTTTAAAGGTCCCTTCCAACCCTAACTATTCTATGATTCTAAAGTAGACTTTAAACACATTTTAAGTCTCCACAGAATAAATAGATTTTTGACTGTTAATCTTACCAAGATCTGCACTAAAAGAATACAAGTAAACTCTGTCCTTTTAACTAAAGTCTCTTAATTTCCAAATCAGTCTTCAATTCAGTAAGCCTGTTATGCATTATTTTCAAACTCTCTTCTCCAACTCAGATTTTTCTCCTGGAAATCTTGTTTTCTTCTGGCTGTTGTTGAACTTGCCCATTCCAAACTCAATCTAGCTCCTCATTTTTCTTTTTAAATCTCAGTTATCTTTTCTACTTTTTCTGTAATGAATACACCAGACTCTGTTGCTTGTTCTCGCATCTTCTCTTTATTTCCTCTTTAAGTGATCCCACTCACTCCATGGTACTTAGCTCTCATTCATGATTCCTGATGACTCACAACCCTCCCTTTTTTCCTTTCTATTCTGCTATCCAGCCATGATAGTTAAGTACTATGAACTGACACCCTTCCAAAGCTGTATCTCTGGCCAGTTTAAGAGTATATTTGCTAGTATTAAAACTCTACAGACTTGAGTATGTACTCTCATTGAGCTGCTGTATTTGAGAAGTAAAGCCTTTATATTTACTGCCTATGTTTGAATTTAGAATGAAAGGAATTAAAAGCTTACTAGTACGGAATCAAGTTTTAACCTTCTTGGACATAGAGTGCACTACAGTTTTGGAGCAAAAATGAGATAGTTTCTAACACTATTTTTCAAAATTAACAGATAATGTTCACCTTTATATATGCCATTGTATCCTCCATGGACTTCTCCAGAACTGGAGATTTCTTCAACATGAGCCCCTTGGTCAGACGTAAAGTATACAAGAGTTTTATCACTCAGATTGTATTTCTCCAGCACATCCAGAACCTGCCCTAAAAAACAAAAACAAAAATGAAAAACTAAGAAAAAAAGAACAGCTTTAATGTCTTCAAGTGGCTTTTTCATTAGCCTTGGCACATACAAATATTTTTGTCCTTATGCCTTTTTAAGATCATTTTCCATATAAAAAACATTACACATAGCAATTGGCACCATGCAGCATACAGTAGGGTACAATTGCACAAGGCTTGTTGCAATCAGGACCATGGTTCATTTGCTGCAGGGTTTCTTGAAGTATAAAATAAGATTTGCGCACATCAGGAGAAAAGGGCTGATCCACAGAGAGCTAGTGACCTTTGGAAGCAGTTGCTCTCAATCAACGAAACCTCTCAGCAAGAAGATTCAAACCACTGAGGATATCTGAAAGAGTCTCAGCATGCAGAATAGAGCTAACAGTTTAGGGGTAAAGCTTTGCTGTCTAGCAACCTATAGAGGCACTATGGCAAAAATGTCAGTGTGAGTATTAGAATAAGACATCCTAAGAAAAAGAAGTTAATGTATGGAGTGTCTCTGGAAGCCAGACAGTTTCATTATGAACCCTACTAATTAGTCCTTAATTTCTTGTCTTATAAAGAATAGACATCGATCAAACCCAAAATGTGCAAGGTAATAAACACACACAAGTGCACGTATTTAAAAGAGGAATCCACACAGATATGCTCTGAAACTCCAAGGCACTGTGGGCTCAGGTTTCATTTTCACAAAGAGCTCCTCACACTACCTTGGCACTGTGGAGAGCCTTGCCGTGCACATAAATTAAACTCAAATCTATTTAGACCAAGTTCTTTAAAGAGGCTTTCTGTATGAATGAGAGTGAAGCTGCTCTTTGTAACTTGCCCAGTGAATTTTATACTGATTAGGAATCTAAAATTATTGGTCCTGGAAACTGACCAAAGTTTAAGAATATACTTCACATCAGCCTGCAAATGAGCTTTAACCTTGTCCTTTAGGGATCTCAGAGCATGTAAAGATAATTCTGTCTTCACAACCATTTTATCTTTATTCATTTTACTTAAACATCCAACAATGGTCCAATTTAAATGTTAATTTTGATTTGCTCACCTGTCCACTAAGAATTAATTCATCAGTTTATGCCCTATTATTGTGTCAAAGAGGAAAAGATAAGAACTTTGAAATACAGAGCCTTCTTTAATGACTTTGAGATCATTTCTGTTGCTATGCTCTTTTGCTGGATAAGAAGTAGTTACCTTACCTTATTGCTACTATTTCTTCTAGTCTTTTAATGTTATAGCACTCAAAAGTGCCTTGTTAAAAAGGTTGACTCTCTTCATTTCTCATCAGCTTAAATGAATGGGTCATGAATAAAGGAACATCAGCAGTTAAATAGGTGATATCTATCTTGTGTGTAAACTAGGATCAAACAAGAAATGTAAGAGCAGGAAAATTTGTTTATGTAAATTTTGAAACCTTGTGGGAGTTGAAATTTCCCAACAGAGCTGAGGAAAATCTGTTACAAAAGCTGACATTTTAAAGTTGGTGGACTGAGGGAAAATCATGCAGATCCATCTGACAAGCCATTCACTTGCTGCCGCAGGTGTACTTGGTGACAGGAAAGAAGCAATTTCCCATTGGCTACTGAGATTGTTTGAGAATGTACTTGCTAATTATAAGATCTCTTTGAAAGGTGGAAATGATTATAAAGAAGTGGAGTATATAGATAAATTAGGACATTATGTGTGGTTATTCCATCACATAACCTCCAGAGTTCCCTTCCAACTTGTAACAATCTATGATTTTATGATTCTATTATAATAATAATGAACAGGAATGCAAAAAGAAATGTATGTGCAATGATATGCACAAATGCATTTTTTTACCTACACAGTTTTCTTTGATAAAATTGGATTTTCAAATTTGTCTTGTAAATAAAACAAAATGAAAATAAAACAAGAATTCCACTCAGTACGTCACATTAAATGATCTCTGGTGATCGGAGACATCTGCAGTCATTCAGTAATGGCCATTTTGATTTCCTAATTAATTTAGGAAAAAATGAGAAGCAATGAAAAATGTCTTGCTATCACCATTAATTAAATAAAGCCGTTATGATTATGATAACTTTTTTTTGAAACAAGATTGAGTAGCTTGACTTGTCCTGAAAAAAAAAAAAAAAAAAGAATTCTGACACTCAAACATTACCCATTTCAGAAAAAAAACACTCCAATAAAATGCATAGAAAATTTCATCCAAATCTTGTTGAACTCGGTGATAAAACTTCAATTTCCTTCATTTGGATTATTAAACACAAACAGGATAGGCTATATTAGGGTTAATTAACAAATGCTAAAATGACCATTTATTTTAGCAACAACATTTTTCAGTACCAATGGACTAAAAGTGGTAATTCAAATAACACTATTGTGAGAGAATATCAATCACAATGCACTTGCAGGAATGAAACCAAACTTCCATTTCTATTTTCATCTTGAACACTGACACCTTCTAGAATGAAAACTATAAATAAGCAATAAAGTGTGTGCTACCAGGAGATAAGCCCCATTAAAGTACATTTGAATGATGTGGTTACTGTTAACACAAGCAATACATTCACTTCTTAGCACTTCTAAATAGTAACCAATACAGAATAAAAAATACAAAAAATGTATTGTGGATTTCTATGAACAGATACCTTTCACATGCACCATTATATCAATTTTGGAAGCAAATAGCAAATACTACAACATAGGCAAAATATATCCTTTACTGTTTTCTTATAACAATTTAGTTTCTTTTTTTACTGTAACTCCTCCACTCTTATTATTTCTGTAGATTTCACAGAGACTTTAGAATTAAGTTAAAATTGATGTATAAACATTCCCAGGCAATACAATTACTGATTAAGAAGGAGTTTCACTAGCCTGTTTTAGCTGCCTAATCTTGGAAGAGGTGAATCACAACTGTAAAAACGCCTGTTTTACCTGTTGACTAAAAAAGAGAAGATGGGCAACAACTAGCTCAAAAGCAAATGTCTTCATATCAGATATCAAGGACAGTAAGATTAATCCTTCCCAAAATCCTAGACATGCAAGTATATGAGTAATACACTTTAATGAGTGTGGTGAATGGACTAATAATGTCTGACTAGGAGAAGATGGTAAAACTGTATTGCTTCACCCATAAAATATGATTGGAAGGGTATCATATGTCATACGCACTTGAATTACAAGAATGAGGCTTCAGCTGTTTTAATATCCCCTTTGAGTCCCATTGCTGGTTACAGAAAGCAATACAAATTTTAAAAGACTTTTTGGATGTAAAGAGTTTATAGGAAATATGAAACTGTAGGATAAATAAGTCAAAACATTGGTAAAACTGTAGCTCTGTTCAAGCAACAATAGCTTGCTCTCCCCAGTGTAGGAAATTATCAATAAAAATTGAAGGATTCTTGACTGAAAAGACTCACTTGAAAACCATGTTCTAAAAAATTCACAGCTGCACTGATCTCTCTGGATGCTACCATCTAATTTTTTTTCTGATTTGAACAGAACAGGTTTGGAAAGACAACACTTCTGAACAACAAAATCAATCTAACACTGAAGGAGCTGCATAATTTCTGAAGCTATTTATCAACTAGAATTTCAGATCAAGTTTCTCCTACTATTGTCATTCTAGGAATGTATCCCTAAATGTAGGTGGCTAACATCGTTGCAGAAAAAGGCATTAGATCATTGGACACTCTTCTTTCATTTGCATTTTTTAAGGTATCAAACAGATTAAGGACAGCATTAAGATGCTAATTGTTTTAATTAGTATGTCAATGTTCCAAAACTTAAGTAAAGCTTCCTCTAAAATATACTGAGGACTGCTCTCTACATTCTCCTCTCCACTCTTGCTTCAAGCTATATTAAATTATAAAGAGTTGCTTCATTCTTAAAGTGAAAATGTCAATTTCAGTGGAGTGATAGCCATGTGAAAGCAATAAGAGAAAATGACTGCTCTTTAGAAGGAAACTGCATCACGCCACTCTTCAACTTCTCTACATAGTACGAATGGTAGCTGAGCCAGTCTCTCTAATGCTGAATGTAATTGCTGGAGCTTTGAACCATGTAAAACTCCTATTGTACTCATCTACATTAAGATATATTGAAAAACAATAATGTGTTTACAAAGATGTTAGTGATTTGGAAAATTGTTTAAAGGTTTAGTCAAGCAAGCATATGAACAAATGCATTTGATTCATAAATTAGCTTACTGTCATTTGAAGTCAATAGGACAGAAATGTTATTTGTATTAATTTGTAATAATTTAAAGTCTTGCTGACATTATGAATAAAAAGCTCTAGAATACAGAATACCTTTGTGTAGCCTAGGCATTAGGACAAAATAGTCTCTCTATTTGTGAGGAAAGCTTTAGAGCAGTTTGCCAGATTCGAAGAAACAACAGGTTTCAGGAAGGTTAAGGATCTGTCTTAGGACAAGACAGCTGACAATAAAGGGAAATACTGTAAATATATCATTCTTTTCCCACTCTAGCAGACTTTCATGCATCTCTGTTGTATCCAGAAGGTTACAGTAAGCTCTACTTACCATATTTCTCCCAGAAAACATATTGATGCCATTCATCTACACAGCCACTGCATAGTAAGCCTCTTGGGACTCTCTTTCTACTACACGAGTTAAATTAAGGTAATTCCACAGTTCATCATCTCTTCAGGGCTCAAAGGCTAAGATTTTCACCTTATGAAAACTTAATGTTGCAACTTCTGCATATCATCATTCACAAGCTAACAATCATTTTAATCTTTATGTTGATTTTGTGTGATTAAAAAAGATACTTCACTCTTTAATGCACTGATCTGATTACAAAATCCACTGACTAAAACCTTTGTATAAAAACAAGCTTAGTAACTAAGACCAAGACATCCCTATCTTAATTTTAGCTTTTCTACATTTCAGGTTATAAATATGCAAATGTTTCTTTGCTGTGGTATACTGAGAGCCATCCAGTTTCCCCTTGATAAATATGTAAATCAGTTTGTCTCTGCAGTGGGGAAGTAATTATCACTTTCAGATCTAGTCATTGAGCACAACACTTGAGGTAAAGATGGAAAATAATAAAACCATTGACAGCAACACGAGAAGTGGTTGCACATTTGGTGAACAGCACATAAACTCTGCATGCAACTTGTTTAACACACAGAGGTAGAGCACAACCACTGCAAAGTGGAAATTCTGGGACGAAGCAGTAGGTTGATGTTAGGGCACATTATCTAGCCAGTCAACAGAAAACATCTAAGAAGACAAGTGATTCTACATGGGGGAGCATTAGCATATGAATATCAAAGGCGAGAGTGAATACTAGTTAGTATACTGCTTGACTAGAACAGAAAATAAATGCATAATTAATTACAAAATGTACACTTCCTGCAGGAAGAAAGTGGAGTGTAGATTTAGTGCAAAATCTTGAATCAGTCCTACTGTTCTATCATTATATTTAAAATTACGCTAAGGAAAGGCCCATAAAATGAAGTCTTGTCCAAAGTACAAAACTAGAGTCTAAAATGTGCTAAGTTCCTTACTACGATAAGTTAGTGGGATCTTCAGTATCAACAGGACATTTTGCCAAACAAGTAGCATTTGGTTCTGAAAAAGCACATCTATATCAGTGTTTTAATTCAGATCAGGAGTGTATATTTACAGTAAATCCAGTTACAGACAGCTAATATATTTCTGTTTGCATAGCAAAGCCCTCTTGGATTTCATGACCTGGATCCCTTTCAAATTAAACTAAACTCGAGGATGGATTCCGGGAATGCATCTTAGGCATTTGCACTACTGATGGGCATTCAGCCTATGGGACCACAGTAGAGCTGGTCTGAAGTGGTTTTCCTGTCTCTGCTGGTGTGCTGACAGTCTCTCTCCAGCTTGGAAGACAGTTCAGACCTGCCACTGTTGGCAACTCAAAACTTGGCAGGATTGATGAATCCTACACGGAAACTCTGGTACTAGCACAATCAAGCTGCACCTGTGCCTATTGTAGATACATAGAGGGTGGGATTTACAGTGTACACATCAACAGCTGACATAGTTACTATAAACATTTCAAAGTCAATGAAGCAAAAGAAGCATTTTCATATGCAGCTCAACTATCTTAAGATGAATGAATTTGGCCGCAAAAATTCTGAATTCTTTTCACAATGAGGTAAGGTGAGGCAATTGCCCTAGATTTAACTACCTACATTTACCATTCAAATCAGTAATTGCTAGGTCCAGATAGCCTGTAGAACATTAAATACTTTCCTGTTGGATTCTCCTAGACTTAGATTAAGACAAGTAAAATCAATGTAAGGGCTCAGAGAAGAGCAGTCTTTTTTTAAAAAATAAAGAAACTTCTGTGTGGGGTCAGCTAAGCTATCAGTATTTATTTGCTTTCTGTTTGGATTTGGATTGCCATGTAATTGTAAACTTGTAATTGGCTTGTGACTGTTTATACAGTCTTATAAGTATAATGTGTCTTTCAGACCCCTAGGATAAATTTTCAGCACAGTGCACAGCAGATTAGGCATGCACTGCTTAGCAGCTATGAATAAATCAACCAAATTTTGACTTATAATTATGCATAAGTTTTTCCTAGAGATAAGTACCACATCTCTTATTTTTCTTATTCATATAGGGTCCAAATTATTTTCTAATCATGAAAGTTGGAATGATACTTTAGCTCTAAACAAATACATGTGGATAATAAAGCACAGTGCTGAGATGTGATTATGAAAGTTGTGAAGACCTGTAAGTATAGCTGCAATACAGGCAATGCAAGATGGAAAGGTTTTCACACTTACATCAGTACTACAACACTAATGACGGATCACTAAAGGTCAAAAGCATAACTATTTGGTGGCTATCTCCTTGTTAGCATTTAAATTAGCTAATAAATGCATTGCTTGAAATTAACTTTTAGACCTTACATCTGTTGAACATAAGGCTATGTATTCCTAATGTAAATCTTAATTTTTAGCCTGCTTACAATGCTAAAATATGAAAGATGGTCATGCAATTTTAGGAGGGTCCATTGCATTTGCATTTTGCATGACAGCTGTGATAACTTTTTGGGGAAATTTGCATCTTCATTCGCACACATCTGAGAATAAGATGCCATTTCACACATACAACTAAGACACATAATGCAGAAGAACTGTCTAGTTCCTTACTTCGAGGTCTCCCATGTTTTCTTTCCAATTTTGGAAGGGATTTCTTTAGGAAGGAGCTAGGCAAACTGTAATGACAACTGAAGGATGCTATTTATTTTTGAATTAGACTGTCAGGTGAAGTTAAGACTTCAGCTATTTGATCATTCTAATATATGCAGATGGTGATTGATTCAATAATTGTGGAGTGATAAAAGAAACTCTTCTCTGTATCTTCAAAGGTTTAAACATTTATTAATATCAGACTCAGTTTTAAACTGAATATGTATATGTGCTTAGATCCAAATGTATAATGCCAACATTTTGCCAGATTAAAGTATGAAGAATTATGAAGAATTTAAAAGAGGGCAAGTGATTTAACCCCACATTTTAATCCTCTGAACTTTTCTGAAAATTTCAAAGTATTTGTCAGTGTGTTCATTTCATCTTTATAACTTTTATTAAATAAAATTGGAACTGCGATAAAATTGGTTTACATTAGAGCCTAAGCATTCCTCATTTGTCAACAGCCAAACTTTTTAACCTTTGCTGAATTTGGAAGCAGGTTTTAAACACTTGCTAGAAATCATACACCATAAAGTTAAGAGGAGTTTTATCAAGATCAAATTAATATTTGTCATGAAATCTTGATTCTTTTAATTTCCTAGTTTTCTGATTTTATTTCTGTGAATCTAATCTTATATGAAAGTATCTGTGCATTAACTCACCCCCAAAACACAAGATGCCTTTTTTCCCCCTTGACATGACTATCACCACACACACTTGCTAATTTACCTACTTCTCTAATTGCTTTTGGGCAACTCGGTGACTTTTGTGCCTATGTACTACTAGACACTTGAAGACTACTGTGCAATCACCATCTCCAAACCACAGTAACTGTGAATGAACCTCTGTACAGACACTGTTAATGCCAATAAGAAAGCAAGCCAGACTGTGAAAATTGTCCTCAAAGGAATTTTCCACTAATGAATGTAAACTCCAATCTATCTAGATGACATTCTGAACTCAGTAAAACAAACAAATAAATAGAAGGTCACAAATCTTTATGATTTTTTTTCCAACTTATTCTCCCTATTTGCTTAGGCCAAGATGTACTGAGCCTCGCAAGACATGACTGGGGCATGAGATCATGGAGGGCCCTCAGATCATCAGGCCCATTTCTTTGCCTTTTCTCCACCTAATTCTAAGTCATGAATAAAGCAAATATG
This sequence comes from Ardeotis arabs, assembly GCA_011801015.1. Lineage (NCBI taxonomy): Eukaryota > Metazoa > Chordata > Aves > Otidiformes > Otididae > Ardeotis > Ardeotis arabs. The sequence continues at coordinate 7,306 of JAAGAY010143746.1, read as the reverse complement.
TGACATGTGAAATTATTAATATAGTTAGTAATCAGATTTTACAAAGATTCAACAATATGAATGCTATGTGTCATTTGGTTTGTAACGGGAAGTTAGAAAAAAGGAGTTATGAGACTTTCCTGTTGAAGGCAAGACAGCTTTCCGGAGGGCTCTGCTTTGCACAGAAGGATCACAGTGAGATATGGTTTTTTTAGGATAGATCTGAAGGCTAAATTTGAGATGAGAAAGGATCATTGCCATAACACAACCATGGATAGCTGAAATATTAACACAGATAAAAAGAACAAATTAATCTAACTAAATAGATAGTATTGGGGAACAGAAGGGTTATTGTCAAGGTAAATTTGTCAAAGCGCAGATGGCAAACACTCACTGGAAGGCACTAACCAGCATGTTTCTTACGTATGGGAATAGCACTACTCCTATAGATAGAAAGGTAGGTACAGGCTTAGTCCCTACCTATTAACGTATTTTTTAAAAGGACTAGTTCTTTCTGAACCTATAACATCAAACCTGTGGACATTGTATATAGACAGAGATCTTTGAACAGGAAAGATTTGAAATCTCCACATTTCACATGAATAATTTTGTAACAGACTGGTGTTCCAGTATCACATACAGAGAGAAGTACACAATAGCAAATAGATTTCTGCTCTGAAAAGCACTGTAGAAGCATGGCTAGCCATACTCAACAACTGACTGTATTGTTATCAAGATTCAACAATTAAATATGACAACAGTAGGATAAAAAAAAATTGCATATGTTTCCTGAGAGTCTATGTATTATACCAGTGCATGCTATTTAAAACAATAATTTTCTGCTCTCTTACTGTGTGTTCCTAAACTTAATATAGAACAAGAGAAGTAATTACATGTCACATCAGAAAATCAGTTTACATTCTGAGAGAGAAATATGATATTATTCCCTAGTATTTTTTGCCAAGAAAGTTGTCAAAGCTCTCTTTAACTTCCCCATCTACCTTTTATGGGCAGCACCTGGGAGTTATTGCAAGAATGGATGAACTACAGCAGAACCACACAAAAGTTGAAATGTGAATGGACTGAGAAATTTTGGATATGGAACTTGACTTCCTCAGCTCCAAATTGGCAAGAATATTTAGGACATGTCCTGTAGAAATGTTTTAGGGATTTTTTTTAAGGACAGTTGCCAATTCTGTGCCCTATTAAAATAATACTGGTAAAAAAGCCAACATAGCAGCACTTTGCCCTTAACACCATGCTAATATGTTCAAAGTGTGTCCTGTAAGATATGCTGTGGTGGATACAAAAGAACTACGTTATGTTTCACTCTGTCTTCAATCACATGTTTTTATGTTGTTGGAAACTTTAGCCCCAATCAGGACTTCATGAGACAGACGGGACATTTCGCCTTGCTTTCAGCTGCACAGACATCATCCTTACCTTTGGCTTTGATTTTCCCTCTACCTTTCTGCTAATAGTCATTTGACACTTGTATGGCGTTGCTCCCTGCCTGCAAGCTTCTGGCACCCACCTCTGCTTTGCTACTCTGCTTTGCCAGCTATTGCCAGCCACATACTTAGCATTGTCTTGCACATATTAGAAAGGTGTACCATTTGTTCTCACACTATGTTAAACTTTGAAACTAAGTATACATTTATATTATATGGTTTTCACTTCTTTATTTTTCCTTTTTATTAAAAATAAATCACCAGAAAATACAGATTTTTGGAAGGTCGTGATGCCATTTTTTTAAAAGACCCACAATCTTTTCATACAACATCCATGGTTGTTGACTTTAAGTCGGCCCTGTTCCGCTGACGTCAGTGCAGTTACATCATCCTATGCAAACAGGAGACCTATCCCGGTATGGTTAAAAAGAACAGGTATTTATCAGGATATTTTTCATCTTGCTTAGTCAAGTGACTGCTTTCTTTTTTTTCCAACCAAGTCCCTAAAAAAAGTCTCTTTTTAAAAAACAAAAGTAGTTTGAGGGACCTGAGTATCTGCCAACTAGAAACACTTACATATTGCTGTATAAAGATCCTGATCTTCTTAATTTAATCTAATTTTCTGTGGATTTAGGAAGATAATTTCTTCAGCTATTAGGGAAAAATAACTAATACATGAGTTGCATGAAACTGAGCAAGGTTTATATATAAAAGGAAAGGTTAGATTAAATAAAAACGTTCTGTTAGCTCATCTAAAAAGAGACACCTTCCAAAAGGATATGTAATATTAAAGTAAGTCAAATTGATACTGCCCTTTTTTTTCTCAGTTGTATGACACTTTTGTTCCTCCTTCTTAAAATCTAGTCTTTCCAGAACTGCTTAAACAATGACATTCCGATAAGCTATTATCAACAGGGACTGATCACTGTAGGAGATGCCAAGTAATGAAAAGCAGCCAAGTGGAAGGAAAAAATATGGTGTGATCTCCTGTGATGATCCACTGGGAAGAACTAGCAAAGAATAACAGCAAAGAAAAGGAATAAATTATCTGCTTGTGACATATGAGGAGCTCACAAGAAAAGAAGGCCAGATTCGACTCTTAGATGAAAGTGCATGTCTCACATCAGGAAGGCAAAAATTTATATAAAGGAAGATAAAAATTGTATTGCAGATATGGAAATGTACTAAAGTTATCATAGAATCATAGAATGGTTAGAGTTGGAAGGGACCTTCAAGGGTTATCTAGTCCAACCCCCCTGCAAGGAGCAGGGACATCCCCGACTAGATCAGGTTGCTCAAAGCCTCATCCAGCCTGGCCTTGAATGTTTCCAGGGATGGGGCATCCACCACCTCTCTGGGCAACCTGTTCCAGTGTTCTACAACTCTCATCGTGAAAAATTTTTTCCTAATATCCAATCTAAATCTACCTATCCTTATCCTGATTACTTAGTTTGATGGGTCTGTTCATACTAATACGGGAGAGAGGAACCTGGTGCTAAGGCTCTGTTTTTGGACCACTGCATCATAACGATATTTCTATATCTATACTACTGGATGGGCCAAGATTTTTTTTTGTGATATAAGGAAAGAAAAAATCTACCAAAAGGGAAAGAAGTCTCATCCTCAGAGATGGTACCAGACCTAACACAGACATTTTGTTAAAATCCATTTCCTGGCTGCCACTGAAGTAGCTGAATTATGCATGAAAAGAGTTTTATGCACAGAACACATCTGTTTGCATACATTGGTTATCAAAGCTTCTGATATTCTTAAGGTATTGTATTTCATTTTTTTAACCCTTGTTTCCACTTTAAATAAAATGCTATTTACTCTTTAACACCCATAGCAAACTTGAATACATTCATGAAAGGTTTCTTATTGACACCACTTGTCAGCAAAAAATGGAACCACAGATTTCCTTAGCTGACAAAAGAAAATCTAACTTCAGATTTACAAGTCAGAGTGTAGAAGTCCCAGAATTTTACAAAATGATCCTTTGGGGAAAAAAAAAAAAAGTAGTAACAATGGCTTTTTAATATTTTTTTTTACATTATGCATTATTAAATGTTTCTGAAAGTTTCAGTATGTCGTGGTGATTTTACAAAGATCATAGGATCATAGAATCACAGAGCAGTTTGGGTTGGAAGAGACCTTCAAAGATCATATAGTTCAATTCCCCCTGCCATGGGCAGGGATATCTGTACTAGACCAGGTTGCTCAAAGGTACATCCAACCTTATCTCGAACATTTCCCATAATGGGGCATCCGCAACTTCTCTGGGCAACCTGGCCCAGTGTCTCACCACCCTCATTGCAAAAAATTTTTTTCCTTATGTGCAATCTAAATCTACCCTCTTGGTGTTTAAAACCATTGCCCCTTGTCTTGTCAATAAAGACACAGGTAAAATGTCTCTCTCCATCTTTCTTATAAGCCCTCTTTATATATTGAATGGCTGGAATAAGGTCTCCTCAGAGCCTCCTCTTCTTCAGACTGAACAACTGCAACTCTCTCAGCCTTTCTTCACAGGAGAGGTGCTCCAGCCTTTTGGCCATTTTCATGGTCCTCCTCTGGACCTACTCTAACAGATCCATGCCTGCCTTGTGCTGAGGACCCCAGAAGTGAATGTAGTACCCAGGTGGGGTCTCCCAAAAGCAGAGTAGAAGGCAAGAATCACCTCCCTCAACCTGCTGGTCACACTTCTTTTGATGTATCCCAGGGTACTATGGGCCTTCTGGGCTGCAAGAGGACATTGTCGGGTTATGTCCGATTTTTCACCCACCAAAGTGAATAGATAAATTAGATCTGTTCAAATTGTAAATGAAGAAAAAAACCCCATTTATTACTTATTTAGTGTGTGCTCTGCTGTTTTATTGTGTCAAAATCAACTGTACTCTGGATTAGACACACTTTGACACCTTTCACACAGCCATATACTATACACACAGCTATACTTTTCACACTGCCAAAAATAATATCTTCCATGACTTTGCTAGTAATACGGAGGCCTCCTGAGCTACTCATTTATTTCAAACATGTAGGACTAAGTTTGGGTTTGCAGGATGACAAAATTAACATAGCTTTTCTGGGCCAGGCTATTCTTTTCTTTAAGATTAAAGCACATTTGCATTTCTATTATTTCTTATTTGCCTGCCTTTTTTTAAAATTCTAGTCTGCCTCAGAAATGGAAGTAAAACAAATTTCTAACACAAAAATATCTCATCCACTGAAATACAAGAGCCTAAAGAGCCTAAATCCTTTATCCTTATAACACAGAAATGGTAGTGGTACTTTAAAAACATGCAAACCAAAGCACCTAAGGGCCAAGTTAATCACATATAAATATTAGGCAAAATAAGTGTGACATTATAGACGAATAAATTTAGTAGCTTGTAAAAAGGGTGCTTGCTGAGAAAGGAAGATGAGTCTCTTCTTTCTCCTCCATTTTGCTTTCCCTGGAAGCTAGTAAAAAGCTGGAAAAAGGAGTTAAGGGCGGGAAGGGTGCTCTGTCTTCCCTCTTATGGTAGCAGCAAGCTGCAAGATCCACTGAAGCTGTGGAATATAACTTCATGCTAGTCTAAGGTAGGGATTTGGTTATCCTGGAGTCTCATCATCTCAAGCAAAGCAACTCAGCCCTTTAGGGGTCAGATGTTCCCTTGGATATTGAGCTTGCCACTGTAACATAAAATCTGTTAGATGTTCTTTGGGTTGCTACAATGTGCTCTTCACAAGGAAATGTTATAAAGAAGCTTCCACAGGTGGGTAGGGAGAGGGAATGATTTTAAAAGAGAAATGTGTACAGAAAATACAAGAACTAAGCCAAAAGAAAGAGAAAACAAAAAGAAAGCACTCAAAATAGTACAAAATACCATGCGTACACTAAATGAAGTCTGAAAAAAAACCCTCGAAACAGTAACATTAAGCAATAACAGGTAGGAAGGCATAATAAAGATTCAGTATCAGTTTTTCTTAAACAGCACCATAAATTGGAACATAAATGCCTTATTTTACAATCAAGTAGTGAGGGAAAAAGCTGGAGAAGAACAAATTTGTCACTTTACCAGCCTGCCTTTCATTAATCACATCATCATTATGGTACTGCTTTCCCTAATCTTAAAAATGTCATTATTTATCTAATTATTCTATTTCATTGTTATACAGAAAGTGATAAAATGCTTTCTGTAATGCAAAATACAAAATTTTTTTCTAAAAAAATAATGATCTTTGGTAGTATTACCAGCTTGTGTATTATATAGTGTGGTTGTTTTAGCAGTCAGATGTATAATTGAAAAAAACCCAGCCATAGTCAATAAAAAGGCAGTTCTACCAACCTCATCAATAAGAGCTTATTACCACCTGGAATTTGAGCCTTGTGACTCAGTAGTTTGAAATTTCTGCACAGCAATTCACTAATAGGAACCAGCCTGCCAATGAACATTCATTTACAACACAGAATCGATATTGTCATAAGCTTTATTGTATGATTGTTGTTTTCATGGAGAATTAGTTCCCCTCTTTTTTAACAGTATGCTCTCAAAATAATTAACATACATCTCAAAAGAAGCATGAAAAATTTTAATTTGTCTCTCCAAGAAACAGCAGGGGTGATTTTAAAAGAATCTCTAGGATTCTCAGCATCACCAATGAAACTGAAATGCACATGATCAATTTTAGGGTTTTTCTACAGTTAAATTGAGATGCAGACACTATGAATAAATGGTAAAAGGCTGGAAAACATTTCCTGAGTCATCACAGAAACCGTTCAGCTCATTATAGTTCATATGTTGCTGAACATATTTAAATATCCTTAAAAATACCACTTAATCCCCAAGACCAGAAGAAAACCTCAGTTCCTGCATCTAGGTACATGTTCTAACCATTTTTCACCTCCAATGTGGATCAAGACTTGGAAAGATAAATGGCTTCCTCCTCCCCCCCCCCCACCATTCCCATACTATCTGAATTAAAGTCCTAATGCTTTACTATAGACCCAGAGCTGGATTAGTGGGTGACTGGCAACAAAGCTATACCTCAGTAGGTAAATCTGAACATCATCTCTGTGCTTCAGTTTTTCTTCTGGGAAATAGATGAATGGGATCTCTCCATCTTACACAGATTTTGTGAAAATGCTTATTTACAAATCTGTTATATACTCTGGTGAAGTAATGCCACAGAGAAGATGAGAGATGTCAAAGAAATCTGCCTTCAAAACAAGACTTCAATAGTGTGTGTTACATAAAACATGAGAATGTATATTTAACAATGAGGAATACACCTATTGTTGGGTAACTGCTCATTAAGAAAACACTCTGTGATGAGGAGACAGGGTTCCAACAGGAAAAGAAACGGCATATAAACATATGCTTAAAAACTGTACTGTAAGATACAAGCATAGGAAGAGATATTTTTCCTATTTTTGAGTACTTGACTTCCTAGCCTTACAATGTTCACTTGTGCCTTCTGCATGAATATATGAATGTATTCACATACTCTATCAGTTATATTAAGGTATTGGGTAATCCACTACAAAACTATCTGAAGGTACAAGGAAGGGGTGTGGGTTGGAAGATTTAAATGGACAGATTAAAAATCCTTAAAATTTTTAGTTTCTCTGCTCCTTTGTTTCTTGTTTAGGCTTCTTTCATAGAGATGTAACTTCCACCAGCAACATCCTTCACCTACTAGCTCAGTTGCATCCTTTATTAAAACCATGAATACAAGCTCTATAAATACCTAGACAGATATTGCTTTCAGTGTCCAAGTGTTGAAGAAAAAGGATGGCAAAATCATGTTCATAAGTCAGTGCTGAAGGTTTCAGGTTCACAACAGGGACACTTTCGCCGAAGCGAGCAAAGGGAGCTGTAAATCATGTCTCTCTC
>JAAGAY010143745.1:88430-107842 GCA_011801015.1 Ardeotis arabs | reverse complement strand
CACCCTGGTCCCCTGCCAAACACACCACGGCATCCCCATACCAAAGCATAACACACAGCCCCACACATACTGCACAACCACACCCCACAGCCCCCCACACCCCACAGCATCCCACCCACACCAAAGCACAACACACAACCCCACACATACTGCATAACCACACCCCCCAGCGCCCCACACCCCACAGCATCCCCCCCACACCAAAGCACAACACACAACCCCACACATACTGCATAACCACACCCCACAGCCCCCCACACCCCACAGCATCCCTCCCACACCAAAGCACAACACACAGCCCCACACATACTGCACAACCACACCCCGCAGCCCCCCACGCCCCACAGCATCCCCCACACCGCCCCCATCCCACACGCATCACACAGTCCCTTTCCCAAAGGTCAGGCCCACACGCAGCTCCTCACGCACAACACCCGCGCGCGGTGCCGCATTCCCAGCCCTGCTCCGCACAGCCCAGCCCCAGCCCCGTGACTCCGGAGCCACCCTGCTGCTCTGGGGGCTGCAATCCCCACGGCTGCTCTGGGCCCGCTGTGAGCCTGGGGCTTCAGGCCAGGGCGCCTCGCCACATCCTGCCCCACTCTCTCCCGCTTCACCGTCAGATTTTCGGTAGCAGGTGTTGCCACGGAAGCCTGGGGCTGCGTTCACGTGCACCCTGAGACAAGGCTGTCCCTTCTGGCATCACCTTGCCCATGGTAGGTGAGGAGGCCATGTAGGCCTCCTCCTGCATTACAGCTGGGATTTTCAACCTCACTCGCTAAAGGTTGAGCTGCTTCCCAACTTCTTCAAGCCTCAGGTGATGTTGCCTTGTTCTAGGTCTTTCTCAAATCCTAGGACCCCAGGGCTCCTTGCTGTCATCCTCCATCCCTAAAAGCAACTCCATCTATCTCACTCCTGACTCCACGTTGTCTGAAGCCTCCTTTGGATGCCCTTCCTGAGATACAAGGGGACAACGGGAAGCCGGTGCCTTCTAAACGGATCAAATCTGCAGACTGAGAAGGCAATCTCCGAGACTGAAGACTTCTGAAACAAGTGCCCCAAGCTGAGCAGACAGGTCACAAAGCCCTTTTGTGAAACTCTTGGACACAAGAGGAGGAATTCATTTCATTAATTCAACGAACAAGATTTCACCTGGGGCAAACTCCACACCGCATCACCTGAGCATTACCAGAATCATTACAGCACCACGTGGAGCTGGAAGGTCTCGCCTGCCGAAGGAAGCCTGTATGTAACAGCAACAGGGGGAAGGAGGGAAAAGAAGGAAAAAAGAGGAAATATCTGTTTTCGATCAACTCCTTAAAAATAGAAGTCTGATTGCCCATTTCTGATTCCCCAAGGGAGAGCAGGAGAAGTAGAAGAATCTATAAATAGTCTGCTACACAGAGAATCCTATAGCAAAGTTGCTGGGAAAGATCAATAGCATGATTCAAGGAGGGCTCCAAATTACATCTCAGGGGAGGGAGGTGCGGAACGGAATTGATAAATGAGTTGCAAATGCTGTGTGCGTTGTGTGTATCTAATTAACAGAGGGTGACTGGGATCAATAGCAACGAAGGAGCTGGTCTAAAAATAGCGCTCCGGCAGGGATTGCAACCTGCGGGCAACAGCTCGGATGGAAATGTCCCCTGGAGTAATTAACCTTTAGCTGGAAAGCGGTGGTTAGCGTGGGGTCAAAGCGGAGCCTGTGGGCAGCTGGGGAGGGATGAGGTCCCGGTGGGACTTCAGGGCACAGAGTGGCGTGACAGTCATGAAGGGCAGAGGCACGGATCTTCTGATCAGGCAGCAGTGTCAAGCTGCTGGACAAATATCGGAATATTAGCATTTTGCTGGGGTTGTGGAACGGGAAATATTTGTGCTTCTGTGTATTTGCAAAGGTTTCAACATTGCTTAAAGAAAAATCACAGTCATTTTTTAAACATGTGTTTACATCTATAAAAATTTGAGATTTTCTTATTTTTTGCTGACCTTGTTGCCAAGGAAGTATCCACTTCTCTGAGGACCAGTCTCTGCCTATCCAGACCAGCAGAAGTCCATGTTTGAACCACAGAGCAAATGATGTCCAAAGAGCAGTGTCCTTTAGTCCTTTCGTCTACAGCAGAGCAGTCAGGCAGACTTCAGGGAGAAGGTCTGACGTTGACTTCAGCGAGAAGGGTTGACGTCGGACAGGATGATCTATGGCTCAGCTCATGGGCTCTGCTGGAGTGCCAGGCATCACTCGAGCAAGAGGCAGAGACACATACACCCTGGAAAAGAAAGTTTTTGTCAGTGCAGACGTGGGTGCACGACATGACTGAAAGAAGATGAAACCATAAAGATGAAGAATCTAGAAAAAAATCTCTTTGTAAAACTGGCATGGAAAGGATTGAAGGGGTGAGGGATGAGTGAAGAGCTTTTCTCTCTTTAATACAGATGCAAGTGGCTAAAAAAGATCTTTCCTGGCCAAAAGTTTTCTCCATAAGGTTAAAAAAAAAAAAGTTTTATATTCTGTTGTAGACAGAGCCACTGAAGGAGCAAACCTTGTTTGCGTAGTGGTTGCCCTGTCCACTGGCAGCTGTGCTAACCCAACGTTTCACCTACTCTCTCCAAAAAAAAACCAACGGGAGTTAGAGGTCTCCCATGTTCAAGGTAAGAGTGTGTGGGTGTGGTTGTGTTACAGCAGCTCTCCTGTTTTAGCTCGAGTTCACTGCGATGAAGGCAAGGGCTAGCTGCAAGGCAACTGGCTTGAGTTGCTTTTGTGGACCTCTCCAGTCGCTCCCGTTGACCTGTCAAGATGCTCCTTGAGAGACATCTAATGTCTCTCTCTGTGCAAAAAGGGACTGAGAGCTGCCCATCCATGAGCCATCTTCCGGCTGAAACACAAATAAGGAAAAAAAGCCCCCAAACCAGAAAAATAACCAAAAAACCCATGATCAAAACTAGAAAGAAAAAGCTAACCTATTTCTTTTTCTACACAGATTATCAAGAAACTGATTTCCTTCTCTTGAAACAGTGGCATGAAGATGGTCAGAACAGCAGTTCTGCTCCAGGACCAAGGTTCATTTAGCCCAGAAGCCTCTCATCCGCAGAAGCTGTAGCAGACAAGAGGGAGAAATGCGAACAGAACAAGTATGTGTGATTCTTTTTCAGCTCCTTAAATACTCTCCTAACCTCAGACTTTTAATTCAGGGGATTTTCTCAGCCTCAGTTGGTTGCTGTATTTAATGACCCATGATGGATTTTCCTCCCAAGCACTTGTCCTCTCTCTTCCTGAATCCAGCTAAAATTTTTAGATCCTCGGCAAAAATTCTCGTCGTCCCGTAAGGCGGAGTTCAACAGATCTGTTATTCACAGCAGGAAGAACAATCCCTTTTATTTGTTCAGACCAGTCTTCTTTCAGTGCTCCCCAGCCCCTGTGCTGGAAGGAAGAGCAAACTGTGCAACTTCTCCACTCCACTCATGGTTTGGTAGAGACTTTGAAGTTCAAGAAGGTAGCCCTGTTTTTAGCCACTGTCCCCCATGCAGGGGCATAACGTGATGGCTCTGTGTAGCTTCCCCATCTGTCTGCCACGGCAAGAAGGGCTCACTTTGCCCTGTAAACCATCTCCACCTTTTGGTGTATTTCTTTGAATTGCTGCAATACGAGTATGATGAATTGCTGCAATACGAGTATGATAGGAGGCATTGTCTTCTCCAGGGCTGCATGCCCTCAGGAAGCAGGAGGGCACCCAGTGGGTGTTGAAATTTGCTGTAGATGTTCTTTTGAGTGACAACAGGCAATTATTCATGGAAGGTGGTCACACAGAAGGAGTGATTGCTGCCAGGCTGTTTACGTGAGAGGAGTGCTTCGGATCTGTAGCAATTCCAGCATCTGGTGAGACTGGCAATGCATAGGAAAAACACTGCCGTTTCAGCGATTAAGAATATCTCACCAGAGGTCCCTCATAAAAATTCTTCCCTGCAAGTCTAAAAAACTCATTCAAGCAATGATCTGACCATGAATGAAGACTGTCCACGGTGCAGCTGCAGCACTGAGGTAAATGTTGCCATTTTAAGAACTGGGAAGTGGCTCAATTTAAAAATGCAGTTCCTGACTCAAAGCCTGTCACAGCCATATCGATCAGCTCTGGTGGCTGATCTGCAAAGATTATCACGACAAGCATTAGAAACTGGATTGTAAGGAGCCAGACTTCCCTTTAGCCGCACAAGCTCTCTTCATGTCCTTTGCTTTCGCCAGCTGTGCGCATCTGCGCAGTCACTGAAGAGTTCGTGGACCATGGGCTTACTCCTGTGAGAGGAAGCTGAGCGTGGGTTACTGAGTGAATACACTTGTGTCCTTAGAGCAGTAGCTCAGGAAAATGATGGAGGAGGGAACCTTCCCTGTGCAGCTCTCTTTTTATTCTTTGTACCTTTTTCCCATTGATGATCAAAGGAGTGCAACCTCTATTGGATGCGCTCAGGCAGGTCTCAAATGATTCAACAGCGTTCCCTTCCTCAAGCAGAAGAAGGTAGAACAGGGGACTGGTGCTTTAATTCTTGCCTCCATCCCCCCCTGTGCCTGCAATATGACAGTCCTCTTGAAAGTAATCAGCAGTGACAGAAAACATGCACGAGGAGTCTTGTTGACTTAGGGAGAGGATGCTTGTGTGAAGCAAGTTCACACATGGGAGAAAAAAAGAACAGGATCAGACCTACGCTTCATTTTTTTCCCACACTCATTTATTTTTACAGGGAATTCACTAATATTAAATCAACCTAGGTGGCAGGAGTGTGAGCATCTGGTCCAACCTAAATAGTCTCTTCTGTTCTATTTTTATACTCGTGTATCATTTTTATTCTGCAGAGCCTGTGCATGGCGGAAAGGGTGAGTTCACTTCTCAGTATACCAGCCAAAGGTCTCTTCCAGAACTGCTGTGAAGGATTTGGAAGATGTTTCACTCAAACACAGAATTTATATATAGGCACAAAGCTTTCATTAAACATGAGCAGCTAGGGGACAGCATCATTCACTGACGGTAATGTATGCACGTCTTATAGGCACACTATAGAGGAACAGGCTGCCTTGGAGAAATTAATACAGCAAAGATGTTGATTATTGATGCATTTGTTACTGAACTGACTCCACCTAAGTTTCCTGAGCCAACGTGACTTCCAGATCTATTTGTAGATTACCAAATGCTCACAGTGCGACTGTCACATTTGCATTTACTGCAGCTCATTCCTCAATGTAATATTTGGTGTATACTTTAGATGACTACTTCGTGTACCAACACTGCTGCTGAATAAGAGGAAGTCTTCAGGAGAACCCTTGCAAAGGAGAAAGGAAGATCCCTCTACTGGTGCAGCCCTCTCCATCATCACCACTGGGAGAGACAACAGTCTTGCTGTAGCAACAGGTACTGTAATTTGATGCAACAAATTCTGAATGAATTTGTGGGAGTGTGTATTTTGTTAAAATCACCATTGAAGAAGGAAATGAATTGCTCAGGGGTCTTCCTGGCTAGTGCAATAAGCTGCAACTGTTACCAATGGAATACCACTGTAAAAGGAAAATAGGGGCTATCAGGAATATTTGCTGTGGAATAGTCTTGTCCAGAAGAAAAGACTCCGTATTGCTTGGAATATTCAAAATAAGACTGAATAAAATGTGCTGATTTATCTTACTGGCTTCTCTGTGTGTACTGCTTGAGCAGCAGGACCTAGCTTTTGTCTCTTTTGAATAAATGGTTGATGCATATACATCTTTTTTATTTGGAAGATATTGAGTGGGTTTTTTCACAGCTCCTTCTATTTTTTGCTGTTTGAGGACATGTGAATACTCTCACCCTTCAGGTACATCCATAATTTTCAGAGAGCATTTTGTACTAACATAGTTTTTCTGGCCTCTACTCCCATCATTTATGACCTGACCACCTCCCAGTAACGGAACAACTTTTTCCAATCAACATTTTCCTCCTGTGGATACGATTTTTCAGGTAGGGAACAGAGAGATTTACCAAAGCCATAGAGAAAGCTTGTGGCAGGAAGGGTATCCAGCTGCAGCCTTAGTCTAGGTCTTTCACAAACGAAGACAGACATCCTGTGGAGCATCCCCACTGCCTCCACTTGCATCTCCTGCAAACCTGTCTCAGTGGTCCAAGGCCTGAATATTCCAATGTAATCCCTGAATGCTCCACTGGTGGGTGCAACTTTGGCATCTGTCTAGGACAGACCAGGGCCAAGCAAGCCAATCTGTTGCAGAGCAAGTGGAAAAACAGCCATTTCCCTCTTCTCCACAGACATGCTGGAAGTATCGACTTTATCTCACCAAAATCAGTAGCGGGACTAGCTAGTAATTAAGAAATTGATGCTAAATATTGTTATTACTGTATCTGACAGTGTTGAAATGGAAGTAAGACCATAGCAGTAGTTTAAACCCCAGCTAATTCAATTACATTTAGCTGTGCCAGAGTCTCTTACAGCTATTTTCCAAAATAAATTTCAACCTGTATATATACACAAGGCTAAACTGCTTCTTTGAAAGGAAGATTATAGTTTTTCTTGTAGAGATCAAGCAGGATATATGCTTTAGTGAAAACCTTTCCTAAGAAACTCAGAGAGTCAGGGCAAAGGCAGTACCGTCTCATAGAGAGAATTTCCCACCACCCCATATTATCACTTGTTTTGAAACTGGAGGAGGGAGGGAAAATGAACCTTTAATAACTGCTCAGCTCTAAAATAAATTTCAGTGCTCAAGACAACTTGTAAACACACAATGTGCTTTAAAAAGGATTGATGCTGAGGAAAGTGAGGTGCACATTTTCCTGCTGTTGAAGTTAAATAAGGCTTTTAAATAGCTTGCATTTTCGAGGGTGCGTAAGTGGCTCCAGTATTAAGAGCCCTCCTCTGACTGAAGACGGGAGACTTGATTCTCAGCTCTGTTACACACATTTAAATCAGGAGTAACCCACTGAGAACTGACCTGGTGGACATTTGTTATGAGAAAAGAATGGAACAAAGACTTGTATAAAAAAATTCTAACAAGGACATAAATTATGATGATTCACATTTTTGGGCCAGGAGTTGAGAGTCCTTTTAAAACCACAATTGATTGATGAAGCCTCACAACATGCCTGTGATTCAGTAAGTACTACACTCAGTTTGCAGATGGTTGCTCTGAAGCACAGCGTTTTTACATGGTTACAAGCCCAACAAATGAATTAGTGGCAAAGTATGAACCAAATATGAGTTCATACAGTGTCCCAGTGCTTTGGGACAGCATCTCTTCCTTGTGATTGCTCAGTACAGGCCACTTTGGCTGACTAAATAAGGCTATAATAATTTCTAAATAGAGTGAGAATTTCTGTGTGTTTGTCTCTCTTGGCCACCAAAAATGATGACTTAGCATTGTCACAGTGCTGCCGCCTTTATACCTGCATGGTGTCACATCTCATCACTTTGAGAGCCATGGCTTTACTTAGCAATCCACACATTTAAGTCGCTAAGGTAGGAGTTGAACAACTATGCTTGCTAGTAGGTTTAGAGATGCTTGACTGCTCACCAAGTTCAGTAAGGCCACCCTGAAGGACCAGGCGAGACTAGGGATGGCTGCCACTGATGGCTCACAGTCTACATGTGCAAGACAGAAAAGATCAGTGGTAGGACCAGAATGCATGGAGAAAGTGAAGAGTATGACAGTGATGGTTGTCGTGCAGGGGACTTAAACTAGATGGGGGGAAAAAGCAGACTGGAAAGAAGGTGTGAGATGCTGAGGAAGGAAGCAGACAGAGAAATTAGGAGCTGGGGATGCGGGGCTTGGAGGCAGATGGTTGGTGCAATCAGCCATTTGGCACTGGACAGAAAGAAATTGCAGTCAGAACTGCAGAAAGTGTTTATCAATGTCCACTTCAGCTGTGTCTGCAGCAGTTCCAGCTGTCTGGAGACTCTGACTGAATCCTCTTGGCATTTTATCTTGAAGGCAACAAAGTAGAGGAGGGAACAAATAGCACCCACAGTCTAGTTTCCCCCGAGGGGCAGATAGTCTGTCATGCAGTGTTCAAAATCTAGGGCATTCTTGGGAAAGACATTATGTTCTGTGAAGTTACCACTGTACTGGTAGAATAAAGTGGACTTTCAGACCTGAACTGTGTTTCCAATGGGCATCGTGCCTTGAAGATTTCTGAGCACATCTCTTGCTAAGGTTTTTTTCTTGCATGGACGTAACACTGCAGAGACTTTTGCTTGTGCTTGTGTGTCAAGCTGATGGTGTAAGGGAAAAAAAGAGCCAGGGCTCCACCAACTCCTCAGTTTTCTGATCCCAGCCTCCCTAAGTGCAGCTGGAGAATCCTTGTGTGTCCTAATAGCTGAGGTGCCTTAACTCTATCTAACACCCCTCCCAAACAACCCTTCCCACCATTCTCCTGAAAAAACTACTCAGGACACACTGTTCAGGAGTGAAAATTAATGTTTAAATAGACTTTCCCCAATATTAATTTTATACCTACAGTAAATGCATTTTCCTACTTCCAAACTATAGTGTCAGAGCATCTTTGCAAGTATCTGCAGACGCCTGTCTGCAAAGCAAAGCTTTGCACAAGCTTTGTAGCTTTTCCCCGTCAGCAAAGCAAGCTGTCTGATTGCAGCACACAGCTTTTGCCGTATAACCGCACTGCTTTTAGGACTTGGTGCCAGCATAGCTAGACAGTCATGGATCACACCTCCTCACACCCCCGGGCAATGTTGCTCGGACAGCAAAAAGCTTGTGGTTGGCGTTGGCCACATATCGTGGCTGGAGCTGGCCCTGATTCTAGAGCATGTGTGCTCCAGGCGCTGCAGAATGCCTCCTCGCTGAACCTGCTCTAAAATCACATTAAATAACAGACAAGAGTTACAGGTCAAAACTCTCTGAGAAAAAAGGCAAATGGTATTTCTGGCCTGCTGAGTCAGGGAAAGGAGATGGGGAATAAGCGGGGTGAGACTTTTTGGTTTTCCCTGAAGATCATGTCTTGGCAAGGATAATAATTTCTGGCAGATTGGAAAGTCTGGTCGGGCAGATTGGAAAGTCCTGAAAAGACCTGTTTGGGGCTGATTGAAAAGGCAGAAATCTGAGCTCTGCATATGAAGCTGCTTGATAGCTTCATAAGACCACTTACTATCAATCTCATCCTCTTAGCAACTGTCTGAACAGCAGGGCATATGATCGAATGTTTTTCATAAAAAGGTTGTGAAATAAACCGCACTCCATTTCCTGCTGCAGGCTTCCTTCAATGGTAAATGTCAGATGTGCAAGATAAACCAGGGTCTGAGATCCACTCCAGATCGCAGCATCTCCTGCATTTCAAATGTACGTAGAGCTGCCTTTCCACAAGCTCCTCAAGATTGAATTCATCACACTTTCCAGCACACTGCTAAGTAAAACAGAAGACTGATACACTACTAATAGTCGAGGCTTCTTATAGCAGCCTCATCTGTTATCACATCCTCCGCCATCGTCCAGCTTCCAAATTCTACTCCCACCTGCCAGTTACTCTGGCCCTCATGCTCTGTTTATCTTGCTCTTCCTCTCCTGACTCCATGCCTTTTTCCATGCTTCTCACTTTCCTGGACTTGCTGACCCCTGGTGCCACCAGCTCATGCAAGTCCTCAGTAAAAATCACTTCTGCCATGACACAAGCCAAAAGCTCCGGATGCCCTTTGTGGGATGTCACCATAGATCTGTGTTCCTGGCTCTGCACAGGGTAACTGTATGGCATGGTGGAACTCTCTCCACTCTTCTGGGCCTCAGTTTCTTCACATGTGGGAAAAAGAACCTATAACCTTGATGCCATACCCAAACCACACTCAGGAGAGATGCTTGATTCTCTGTATTTCTTGAGGTCTAGTAAATAAAAATCTGGGTTTGGTGGAAATGACTAGTTTCACTGAGAGTTTGCATGAGCAGAGGTTGAGAATGAACGGAAAGACATTTAGGATTTAGCCCAAAGCATCTATTATGAATATGTCATTAAATCCATCCTAGCACAAATTGTATGATTAAGGAATGGGACAGGAGCTCCAGGCCTGACCTGGAGCTGAGTCTGAGGGACCAAAGGAGAGAGGAAGAATTTAATTCTATATAAGATCACTACTAACTGACACACAGTCATGATACTTTAGAGGAAAAGAGGATGATTACAGAGGGAGAGCAGGAGCCACAAAACAGCACTTTTATTTTTCAAAACCTTCCCATAGCTTGGCAGAGCAAATGACAACAAAAGTTAAAATAGCATTTTCCAATTTTTCATCCTTTATTTCCACACAGTTCTCCTCTGGAACTGCAATTAGGATGTTTATTTCCCTGTCTTGTGCTTTTTCATCAAGGAATGTCAAATGGTTTGGTAGCAGATAGAAAAACATGGTTCTTCTCTCCGTATAAATATAAGAATGCATCCCTCTGAAGGACTAGACCTAGGTATTTGTGATGCTCATAGCCACCATTACTCTATTACCTAAATACCTTGCAATAATGGATTTCTCCTTGCATCACTTGAGTGAGGAGAAATTCAGTGCTGAATTACTATCCTCATCTTACAGACAAAGAACTGCATCTTAGAGAAATTACAGCATTGACCGGGAGCACACAGGAAATCTGTGCAGATCAGAAACCTCAGTTGAAAGCAATGCAGACACAAAAGCTATAAACAGGAACCAAATCTGCCTCCCCATGTACCTCTGTCAAGTACCTACAGATTTTCCCAATTTCCCTGGGTCTGCTCCCCGGCCAGACCCACACAAACCAGATTTCAAACCACTACATGAAAATCTCAAAGCCATACTGAATTCTTTAGCTGACAGAAAGTGGAGAAAATGCACAGCTTCTAAGCTGCCAACGATGTCAATTTACACCTGCTGAGAATTTGGCCCAGTCTACTCACTGCATCCAATTACACAGATGATAAACCACTAAAATTGTCAGATATTATATATCCATAATATAAGATCAAAGCAGTCTTCTAGGCTGTAAGATCTTAGGGAATTTCTCTCTACTGAATTGAAAAGAATAAAAATTTTTAACATGAGGCAAGGATTCTCTTTTTATACTGCTGCTACTAAATTTACTGGAAACAGGGAATTTCCTTTGTGGGAAAATGTGTTCTCATGAGAAAGTACTGACGAAGAAACTTTCCTCCAGCTCTGTATTTCCACCTGATATCATTCAGGATGTCTTGGTGAGGATAGTGATTAACAGCAGCTTTCCCAGACCCATGTAAAGTCTGCCTAGGGGACAACAGTAGCATGCCACAGCTCTTAAAGTGATTTTGACCTCTCAGCTTTTGAGGAAAGGTATTGACACAGCTCACTGCAATTATTTGGGTCATAGATTTTCTTCTTGATAAAGACAAAAAGGATTTCCCAAGGAAAGCTTGGAAAATCTGGCTCTAGCGTAAGGTACATAAAGCAGGAGTTGGTCAACCTTCAAGCATAGCCAGCCTTCCCATAGCACCGTGTCCATCCAAGTGCTAAATGAACACCGAATAATGAGTGACTAACACCCCTGCAGAGTCAGTAAATATTCTTACAGCCCCTTTTCAAAACTGTACACCAGAATTTTGACCCGAATGGTAAAATTGCAGTGCTATGAGGTAACATAGGGAATTTAGATATTTGTGTGAATTCCACACACCTAATCAATGGCTAAAGCAGAAGAAGAACCCAGCCTATGTAGGAGGAGGTACTTTGTGGCTGGAATGGTTTGCAAATGCAGTGCGTTGGTAATTCTGCTCTGCTTCTGGTATCGAAGGCTCTGTCTCCTATACACTTATTATTCTGTAATCCTGTTTTTATATCTCTCTTAGAAACCTGTTTTCTGTTAACATTGTTGTTAGTCTGTTGTAGTTGCTAGCCTCTCACAATGAAAGTATGGCTTTATTTATTAAAAAAAAGTCAATCTGTGTGCCTGCTTCTCTTCTTGTGGGAATTTGATCAAATTTAGCTTTACAAATGCAGAAATAATTCCATTCAGAAGAGTATGCAGAGACATTGGGGTGTGTGTGTGTGATACCCAATGCTTTGTTTCAGAACTGCAGGAAACAGAGGCTCCATTTTCCAGCACCAAGACTCTTCCTCCCTAACTAAAGAAGCACATGAAACCTTTTCACAAAAATTCTCATCTTCTCCCCACCTGAAGGCTTTTTCAGTCATCTCTGGCTCCAGGTCATGTCCTTCTAGTGTCTTGTCAGCTTTCAGATTGTCTCACCTTTTCATTCCTATTTTCCTTTGCACTTGCTCATTATCTCTCTCCTTCATTCTCAGCAATCTAGTCTTTGGTTTAGGTAAATGTCAACTTTTCTCTCTACTGGCATGAAATGATATTTTAACATTTATGCTCTTGCTTTGCCTCAACGCATAATTAAAATGACCAAATTAGCTATTCCATTAAAGTCAATGGCCTGACTGCTAAGAGAACCCCTCTTTTAGTATAGTTTAACATCAGCATACAGCACAATGAAGGTGCCCAGCACTTACCGTATGCCAGCATCTGTTGGAATAGATACCAGTTAGTTCTGAACCTAGCTGAAATAATTTGACACAATTGAGCTGGAAAAGGATGGTTTACACCAGTTGCTGTAGTTTAAGAACCCAAGACCAAGTATTCCAGTGTCTCCATGCAACAATATCACATAAGTTCATGGTGTTTGTTAAAACAGACCCAAGATTGTCAATAAACATCCCACCGGCCATGAGTAGCCAGCAAGCAGCCCTCCTCTGCCCGTAACCTCCTTTTCCCCCATGAGACCTATCACAAGACCCCTAATATGAGACCTGGATAGAAAAGTTCGTTTAAAATTATTGTATTGACCCAGTGCCCAGGAGAGATCCCTGAAGGTTATGGAAAGGCACTAAAACCACCTGCACTGTAATGAGAACAGGTCTGACTAGTGACATACATGTGCCGAAAATTTCCTTGAAGGGCTAGGTTAGCACACACAGGAGAATAAGGGCCTTGGTATTTAACAGTGGTATTAGTATTTAACAGCTTGCCTTTGCAAAAATGAACCTTTTGATACTGATATATTCTCTGCCTTTTCAGAAATGAACACTCAGTACTGATAACAATAACTGAACCAAATGTCCCGTCTCAGGGATTTGGTATCCTTTTCTATCTAAGTGTGCCCTATAAAGAGTAAAGCTAATTTTACACAGGCAAATCCCAAATACTCTCTACAATACCTGAAAGGAGGTTGTAGAGAGGTCTTTTTCAACCTAAATGATTAGAATCATGGAATCATAGAATGGTTTGGGTTGGAAGGGACCTTCAAGGGTCACCTAGTCCAACCCCCCTGCAAGGAGCAGGGACATCTCCAACCACATCAGGTTGCTCAGAGCCTCATCCAACCTGGCCTTGAATGTTTCCAGGGATGGGGCATCCACCACCTCTCTGGACAACCTGTTCCAGTGTTCTACCACCCTCAGCGTAAAAAATTTTTTCCTAATACCTAATCCAAATCTACCTCCCTATATTTTGAAACCATTACCCCTAGTCCTGTCACTGAAGAGTCTCTCCCTGATTCTATGGTTCTATGGTTCTGTGAATATTAATATTAAGGAGGGTCTTGCCATTTAGCTGTGGGAAAGGGGAGCTGGGACAGAGAGCTGAGAAGCCCCTTGGACAGCTAAACTTGGTGTTCATACCGCCTTTGGGGGGGTGGAAAACCACTACCCACATGCTCTAAACCCATCCTTCCACCACATTAGCAAACTTCGTCCATCAGGATTCCAGCTGCAGCAAGTGGGCAATGTGTAATGGTCAGGTGCTCTGCACCATTGGTACCATTAAAGGCCATAATTCTGTGACTCTATGATGTCCCCCGATCTCATCTGAAAAACCTTCCTTGGCAATTACAGTCATTACAGTGACTGGTGTAAACCGCACTGAATTTATCCTGCTGTTACATTGCATATGATATGGCCTCTGGAGCAGATTTATTTCCCATAGAACAAATGCACTGCAGTTGCAGTGGGACATGGTGTGATATTCTATATGGGAATATTTTTATGCTGTGAAAGTATTGGCAAATTGCAGAAAGTCATGCATATTTGAGACAGGTTATGCTATCACTGCATGCACAAACAGAAGTGGCAGCTGCGGTGAGGGCTGGATATTTTGGAGAAGAGAAGGAGAACTTTACTTTAACAAGAAACATTACAGATATAGAAACTATCCTATTCATTAAATATGTCTCTGTTTACTTTCTTTTTATATTTTCATGTGTCCTATCTCAGTGACATCTGTGCTGATTGATTTTACCATTAGAAGATAGGATAATATCTCAATTATTAATTTTATAAGTAGCTCATCTTTGGACATAACCTTATACAGACAATTATTGCTCCCAGTGTTTCATATTTCATAGAATCACAGAATAATTTGAGTTGGAAGGGACCTTCAGAAGTCATCTAGTCTAGCCCCCCTGCAAGGAGCAGGGACATCTCCAACCAGATCAGATTGCTCAGAGCCTCATCCAACCTGGCCTTGAATGTTTCCTGGGATGGGGCATCCACCACCTCTCCGGGCAACCTGTTCCAGTGTTCCACCACCCTCACTGTAAAAAATTTCTTCCTTATATCTAGTCTCGATCTTTTCTGAATCTAGTTTGAGTATTTGCCCTCATTAAAGCTGAAGACTTTATTAACTCCTGATGGGTGCTTATAGGAATGATGGAGCCAGATTCTTCTTGGATGTGCACAGTGAAAAGACAAGAAGCAACAGACACAGGTTGCAGTGAGGGAAATTTCAGCTATTTGCAAGGAAACATTTTTCACAATGAGGACAGCTAAGCACTGGAACGGGTCACCCAGAGTGTATGGTATCTCCATCCTTAGATATATTAAACTCAGCTGGAAGGGACCTCAAGCAACCTGACCTAATTTTGAAATTAGGCTTGCTTTGAGCAGGACATTGAACTAGAGACCTCCAGAAGTCCTTTCCAATCTATAGCAATCCCTGATTCTAAAATATATTTGTGAGAAAATTTCACTGTCCAGATTGCTTAGGCAAAGAGCAATACTCTTCATATTAAATGATATGAAAGACAGACCTGAAGGCTTCTATACTTGAGCTCATGAGTTTCTTCAGCTTTTGAGTTGAAGAGCTACCAGGTTCTTTGTGAATGATGGCTTTTGGAAGAGAACATGTAAAGCACTTAAAAAAGCTTAAAAGAACAGCAAAATATAACTGAATCAATCAGCAGGAAGACTCAGAATTTGTGTTTACAGCTGTTTTTTCCTGAAGGCTTTACTCTGAGATTTCCTGCCATCAGATGATGGAAAAGAAACAATCCATGTAACATATGTGTGTAGTCAAAGCTGCTTGACCTTTGTCAATCGTACATTCATAGAAAAAAGTTCATGATAGATGGGACACAGTGGGTGAAATTGTTCAGCACATAATGCCAGTGATAGCATATTCATGGACAATTTGTGAACAGAAGAAAAAAATAAAAAAGAAAGGTAGCATTTATCAGAGAAATTGTTGATGGCAAATTACTCTCCCAATTCTGCCTGTTCCCTATACTCCATTAATGTTACCCTACCTGACAGCTTGGAGGAAGGAAAGCTAATATATTAGCCAGGCTGCTATACTAACTGTCACTCAACAAATCAGCAAATCATTATATTTGCAAACTCTGCAAGTAAATCACTGTAAGCAATCTTCAGGAACATGCCCATTGACTTCACCCTCATGCAACGCTTGGCATGTCTGCAAAATATAAAGTTTGATTTATCATCAAGTTTAGGGTGAACATACATTCCTTTTTTTTTTTAATAAAAGGCTAAATTCTTTTTTTTCAATATTAAATCTGCAGAAATATCTATAATGGCATCATTACGCCATGAAGGCCTACAGAACAACTAAGTTCAGACCAAAATGATAAACAAGTCCATTTTTTTTAATTTTAAATGCACCTGTTCTATGTAAGCCATGATTACACGAGGACTTTAAATCTTACAAGTGCTCTTACTCCACCCTCCCTCAAAACTTGTTTGATCATGCCAAAAAGCATGTTGTACTCTGGGACACATAGGATGCACTGCAATCTAAAAGAGACCGGAAAACAAAAATAAGAAACTCAAGAAAGTTTGTTCATTGAATATACATATCAGAAAAACATCTGGATGTGAACTCCTTTCAATTGAATTTCCTCACAAGATCCTGGTTATTCCTGGGCTTCATGACATTGTTGGACAGGGATTGGACTACCAACCATCAAGATCTTTAAATATGCCTTGAGTTGAACTCCAAAAATTGCGGCAAACTGTTTATCTATTGGACTGTGTATTCACAGGGTTGCAAAGAATTCTGAAGGGCTCTCAGTGCAGTTGGGGTTATGATTTTAAACACAAACAGAAGTAAACACTGCTCTGAGACCATATCTGGTACTCCTGAACTGCATTTCTCATCAGTGGATTATCATTGTCCTATGTTAGTTTCTTCTGTTCCACATCCCATGTTCAGCTTCTCTTTCTCACAGCTGGATCCCTGCACAAGTTCACTTCTTTTCATGAGACAACAGCTCTTCCAGTGTGACCCGAATTTCCTTCAGCTCATTATGCCATCCCTGACACTGGTCAGAAGTGGATTCCTAAGAAAGAGAAAGAACTGAATCAGCATGTGCTGATATTTGCCCAGCTTCTGTAAATTGTCATCTAGGAATTCCTGACCCAGACATTGTGCCTTTATATTTAACAATCCTTAGCAGATATTTTCTTCTGTGAATCTGCCTCATCTTTTCCTGAACCCATGTAAACTTCTAGCATCTACAGCATCCCACGGGAAGAATTTCACAGCCTAATTATACATTACACACTCTTGTTTGCTCCAGACCTGAAATCTGCAGCCTCCTAGTTTCATTTTTATCCCCTAGTACTTGTATTGAAAGAAGATATGAAGGAAATTCTCCTTTTTCACTTTCTCCATACCACCCAGGTTTTTAAAAGCCTCTCTAAAATTCCTCCTCTGCTGTTCCCTTTTGAGGGAGAAGAATCGTAGTCTTTTAATCATCCCTCATGAAGTTATCCCTTGCTATGTCACCCCTTTCCATGCCTTTCAGATCTACTGTGCCGTTTTGAGATAGACAAGATGTAACTCTATAGTCTTCAGGATGTGAGCAGTGTGGACTTACACAGGTATGATGAAGTTCTCTCTTATATTGACAACTCATTTTTCCAACATCTGGTTGTATTTTTGACCCCTACAGAGCAGCACAGTTACCATACAATCATAGAATAGTTTGGGTTGGAAGGGACATTTAAAGGTCATTTAGCCCAACATCCCTTCAAGAAGCAGGGACATCTTCAACTAGATACGTAAAGTATTATTCTACCCTTGAAACTTTGCTCCGAAGTGATAAAAAACAACTGCTCTGCACATGCTCAAACATCTCTTAATCTCCACAGGTTAAGCATCTCCTATCTAAGCCTCACAAAAATTCCTTCACTTAGTTCACCTGATCTTGACCCAGTGGTTATCCTTGCAGGTTGATCCCACATAAGGTGGTAGAGGCTGTCTTCTGTCCACTACAGTAGAGGATTGCTGCCTTTTTTGCAGCTAGTGGGACATTTTGTTTGCATAGAAAAGATGTGAGAGTCTCTGGAGGGGCTTAAACCTACTGTCATGCTGGAGTGGAAAGGATGCAGCACCACCTGCAAAACCTACACACAAGTGTTCACCTGTGTAAACCAGAAACTTTCACTATCTTTCTATTGAGCATGTATATAAATTGGGTTATTACACACCTTCCTCCATGCAAACACACACCTCTGAGAAGTGCAATTTCAAGATCTAAAATGAAATTAAATGAAATATGGGTTAATGATTTGGTTGCCGGGAAAATTTTGCATGGTTCATAACAGACAGGACACAGACCAGCACCATCCGTGAATGAATCAGAAAAACAGCAGATGTGCCAGCGCCCAACCAGAGGTATGGCTGGGTCGAGTTTGTTTCTCTGATTGTCTCCTTGCCCACTGGTGGCAATGGGAATAAAAACATACATGACAATTCAAAAATGCATGATTTTTGAGTGAAAAAAAAACAACAATAAGGCTACCCAGACTGAGTGAGCAGGATGGGGCCCTGGGTGGTCTTGCACTGAGCTACATCTCCTGTCATTTTCTTCAGCTGCTCTGTTTGCTTCACTGTCCTTTTTTTTTTTTTTTGTGAAATGCTGTTAAAATGAACATGTGGTATAAGCAGGGATGGATGCACTGAACCACAAGGCAGAGGGACCTCCTGAGAGCCCCTTCAGTTGTATGGTGCCCATTAGTGTAGCATTACTCTAAGAGTCTTCTTTAAATGGATGCCACCATCTTCCTCCTATCTTCTGTGGGTCCTTCAGCCTATGGAAAATGAACTTTTTCTCATACTATAAAGACAGAATACTTGAAAGCTTACAGCTTAAGCTTATTATCCAGGCAGACATTTCAATGTTTTGCAAAGGTGTAGTATGTATAAGGCTCCCCTAAACTTAGTCCTGTATATAAAACACAAAGTGAAGCTTCACCCAAGATTAATCTAAAATGGCCAGACCTAAAGCAGAGCAATAAATCTTCCAGAACTCCTTGAGTACCTTTGTGTACTGTTCTTCAAATCCAATTTATGCTGGAGCATACCAAGGTTGTGATATAGCAGCCATTCTGGATACAAATTTGCCTAAAAAAATTGGCCATTGACTGTGGGAAGCGTGGCCGTTCTGCAGATGGCTCCAGCCTAGACTGTGCTGGCACTGGTAATTCTATGATCAGAAAACTGGCAAAGTAAATTCTCCAAATGCACATTTACTAAGTTAAGGGATACTTTTTCTCCTAATACTTTTGCAATACTTCATTTAGATCATGATTATGAATATCAGTAGGGAGGCCGTGAACCACAGTGTCACAGAGGTTGCAGATCAGCCTTCTAGGTCTTTCAACAGAAAGGTTTATCTTCTTTCAAAACACCTTAGATCCATAAAATATTTCAAAATGCTAGGCTTTTCTGTCTACATCTGCTGAATGGAGAAATGAATTTGGTGAGCTCAGAGAACACCGGAGGAAAGTATGTGTCTGCCAAACCACTGAGCTGGCAAAGATTTTGCTGAGGACTTCAGCAACTTGCAGCTGGCCAAAGGCCTGTTATTCATCTAATTTACTGACAAAAGTGTTATGTTATTTTCCTTCTTCAGACATTAGGCTGCAGATCCTGGGCTGCATCAAGAGGAGCGTGGCCAGCAGGTCGAGGGAGGTGATTCTCCCCCTCTACTCTGCCCTGGTGAGACCCCACCTGGAGTACTGTGTCCAGTTCTGGAGCCCCCAACATAAGAAGGACATGGACCAGCTGGAGAAGGTCCAGAGGAGGGCCACAAAGATGATAAGAGGGATGGAGCACCTCTCCTATGAAGAAAGGCTGAGAGAGTTGGGGC
>JAAGAY010143745.1:62952-88122 GCA_011801015.1 Ardeotis arabs | reverse complement strand
GGAAACATTCAAGGCCAGGCTGGATGGGGCTCTGAGCGACCTGATCTAGTGGGGGATGTCCCTGCTCCTTGCAGGGGGGTTGGACTAGATGACCTTTGAAGGTCCCTTCCAACCCTAACCATTCTATGATTCTATGATTCTATGATATCCTAATGTACTTGGGCTGTAGCCCTATGGAAGATAGCAAAGATTTGACTTGCTCATCCTGTGTCTTCCCCAAAACTCTTGACAGCAATTTTCCACTTTTCCTAAAAGCAAATGGTTCTGGTAGATATAAATACTAATTTAGATGGTTTATTGTATGCCTGTTGGTTTCTTCACAGGTCGTATAAGACCTTGCATCCTTGGGATTTCCTCTGTGATCTGACAAGTAAATGTAATTCAGAAATTCTGAATTCCATGAGCTGAGCTTAGCTGAATATTAGCCAGTCAGTCAGAAGAAATTTAAGTCCTGGAAAACACAGGGAAGTATCTCATCCAACTCTTCAGAGTGCTTACTGAAAGCTGGAAGTCTGTGTTCATTTCTCTTTTCTGTCTGAGAAGAAGGACAGTGGAGCGCACATCTGCTGTCCATAAAAGCACCCTCATTATGTCTACCCTTTGGGTAAGGTGAGGGACCAGCTCCATCCGTTGCCTCTGTTGGAGTTGTTCCACACTGCAATTAAAAAAAAAAAAAAAAGGGAAAAACCCAAACCAGATTCACTCAGCACAGAGACAAGAATGAAAATGAATCACCAATTGAGTGATGAACATATTCCACTGGGAGGGAAAGAGTTTGAGACTCCAGCTCCTCTTCAGAAGATGATATGTTTTGTATATTTGTGTGATGGACACTTTATCTCACATCCCGAGGCTTCCACCACTCCAACACTTGAACCAATTACCTGTCAATCAGACTATCAGATTAGTACACACACTTTTTTTGGATGTCACCTCTGGTTTCCATAGAAACTGTTTTAAGCCTCATCCTCACTCAATTAGAACTTTTTATAATTTCTCCACCCTTATGAAATCATTTGTGGTTCCCATGGTAATCACTGAAAATTTGTTCTCTCTCAAGTACTGCTTCTTAATCAGAGGCTTCACCAACAGCAATGTCCTGCTGAAGCAGTAAAAGGCATGAGAAGGTTCTAATTCTCTTTTTGAGTGAGGATTGTGTCCTTTACTCATCCAAAAGGCCACATACCACAAATCCATACTGAGCCTCCTAACTTTGAAATCAAGGTTTTGGTCACTGTAGATTTCATTATTTTCACAGAGCACGCTACAATGTCCCCGTTTTGTTGATTGCGAAGATGATGCACACAGATTTACACTGATTTTACCCAAGATGCCTCCATAGGCTAAGTTATCTCAACAAAGCTTGTAGGAAAATTCATGTCTACTTTGCTGAACTTAGCTCCTGTCCAGTTCCCTTTCCACTGGATCACAGTGCCGTGCACTCTCGTATGAAACCGGTGCCAATGGTCCAAATGCCCCATGTACATGCATTTTGCTTTCAGGTATTTAAAATACCACATAGTAAATGCAAACCAATTTTTTAATATATATATACACACGCACACTACACACACACACTGCATTTACAATGCATTTTACACACTTTCCATCAAGCCTAGATGGTAAATTCCACCACTGTAAATATGCCAATCCACTATAATATGTCCTGCTACAGTCTCAGACTTAGAAGGCTTGCTTTGATACTAAACGCAGTGGTGGAGCTGATCTCAGCCCATTTTTTTTTCAAAAATCAGCCCACATTGCTCCTCGTCTTCAACAGTACTGCTTTGTGTCTTGCTCTGATCCTTTTGTCAAGGTTCAGAAGCAAGGCTTGTAGATAGTGTCCTCTGGCCTTTTTGATTCAGCTCCCGCATTTCAGCAACTTCTGTCTTTATCCATCTGTGATACTACTGGACACCTTTCCACCAAAACACTAGTTGTTCTTACCTCTTGCAGCCGATGCTGGAGTTCTTCCTGTACTGAGTGATATAAAACAAATTAACTACGTTTTAATTTTTGATTTAATAAATTTTATAGATTTTATAAAATATAGATGTGTGCATATATCTTCTGGATGTGCAAGGCATTATTGATGTGGTAAAATCCCATCCTCTCCTGTTCGAGTGAAGCCAGGAATTCACTTGGGAGTTTCAAGCTGAGAGAGGACTATTGTAACCAGCTATCATAATTTCCAGCCAGCAACCTCTACATTGAGTTCCTCCTTCATCTTTGAAGTAAGCAATATCTTTTGGAAAGATATCTACTCTTGACTGAAAAAAATAAAGTCAAATAACACAATTTTTCCTCTGCAGAACTGTCCCTAGTAGTTAGTTACTAGAGATATGTTTTTTGTTTGCAGTAAAATGTGCCACATGACACACATCAGTCCTATAGAAATTACTACCTTATGCATCCCTGTGTGTTCAATTCTCTTTTGCTTCTGCCCTCTCAGCACAATATATCATCCCACCAAGACATCTCAGATGTATCTTTTTTTTTATTTTAGGAAGAAACTTACTGTGTCTTTCAAAGGTGGAATTTCTTTCTCAAAGTGACATTAATCTAGGGTCTGAGTTGGGAGGATATGATCTCGGATGCGACTATATGAATATCATTATCTTCTGGAGATTATGTATGGGTTGGGACCTCTCCGCTAAAAAAAAGGGGAATGCCATCTGCAGCACTGCAGAAAGGGTTCATTGATGGAGAAAATGACAGATAACAACAACCTCACGCAGAATTGCTCGATTTTGTCAATCAGATCAGTGTATCTCCTGTGCCTACAGAAACCCAAGGTTCATAGTCTGTTCAAACATCGTGTCAGGAGTTGCTCTTTATGCTTCACAAGAAGATAAGTTTTCAAGCTGAGATACTAGCTGCCTACTAGAAAGCTTCTTCAACATCCTCTTCTCGCTGTGCTTAGCTACAGCCAGAGATTTCCCATCAGAGGGAACTTTAATTATCTCTACTCTATATAGCTGGTAGGTTTTAGGAGCTGTTCATTAGTACTAAGCAGGGTATCATTTAATTTTCAAGTCGTATATAGCATTTGAAACAACAAAATCCTAGAGTTATTAACACACTTCAGAATTTAAGATAAATTTCTGTAGCCTTGTATTCAAAAAGAGAAGACATCTTGAAGCATTTGACACTTTGGTGTGTCAAAAATGTTAAATTAATACCTGATAATCATGTAACTGAAAACTGGCATCCATTTGATAATGAAAAAAAGGTATTTGGAACCTGCGGCAGATCAAAAAGCAGCAAAAACATTTCATTTGTATGTTGAAAAGCCAATGTGATGTCACAGTCTTCTAGGGGCTTGTGAACAACGCCTCAGAAGTAAACAAATTGCTGCAGAGGTTTGTTAGCAGCTTTAGTAGACACAGACAGTAACCCCAGCTTGAAAAGAAAATATGAATAATAAAGAAAATTGAATTATTTTGGTACTGCTCCAGGAAGTCAGTAACACGTCACAAAGAAAAATTCTTCCATGAAACCTCAAAGCTGCAAGTGGGTTTCAGTTGAGTCTAGTGTCTCCCCACAAGCAACAGACCTTATAGAAAGAGCTCATCTCTTAGAAAAAGGAATTAAGTGTCAAAAAAACCTCCCAAGCATTTTAAAGGTTCCCAAGGACAAGGTATCAGAAATAGAGAGTCTTAATGCATTAATGGTATCCTGCCCCTGAGAGGTAGAGAAGGACTCTGCATACATGCTGCGTGTTTCTAAGTGTATGTTTTACAGACAGTGGTCCAAAATCAGAAGCACCTTTCCAATGGTAGTATCGAAAGTTTGCAGTAGATGTCTATGTTATTTAAGAGAGATGCTGGGATGAGTGCCCGTCTCAAAGCAAGAATCATCTCGCCCACATCTATAAATCCAAGCTTCGGAAGGAGAGGTGTCCACCCCTTGTGTCAAAAGAACAAAGGAGCACAAACTTCATTAACCCATTGGGCAGAAGCACAAGAAGGCTGCCCTGACTTCATAGGGCAAGGGGGGATCTGGGTTCCTCTCACTGTTTGTGTGCCTGTTGAATGTAAAGTGTATGACCAGCCCTTTGGAGAAAGATCAGAAGCTAGGTCTTCTGCTTCCCAAATAAGACTGGGAATAGATAAGTCCATTTGGATCCCAGATGGACTTTGGTGCAGATTCCAGCAGCAGAGCACAAGAACAGAGCAGAGCTTCAAGAACCTGGAAAACATTGATGTCAAATATGCACCAACAGAAGATGTGTATGTTTCTAGTGGGATTTTAATACAGAGTTTTAAGCTCACAATTTTGTTCTTTGATTCTTGTTTTTCTTGTTTATATTCTTACTATAAGAGTCAGCTACTACTGTTGTTTCACTCTCCAATATCTTCTTAAGTCAGCAGGTCTGCTGAGAAAGCCGATAACCTTTTATCCAGATCAACAGCTGAACTGCAGGACCCACGCAAGAGTCAGAGTAGGATTCCAGTTATGATTCTGAAGTCAACCTGGGCTTCACAGGTCCTGTGAATTTCCCTGGTCAAAACCCCATCTTCACCAGATTCTGCATTGTCTCAGCTGCAGCTGTAGCTAAACTTCCAGTATTGCAAAGCCTGCGGTGAAATTCCAGTTCTGAGAA
Organism: Ardeotis arabs; assembly: GCA_011801015.1. NCBI lineage: Eukaryota > Metazoa > Chordata > Aves > Otidiformes > Otididae > Ardeotis > Ardeotis arabs. The sequence goes on along the minus strand of JAAGAY010143745.1, from coordinate 83,516 downwards.
TAAGTAAGTGCATAGCATGAGAGATTCTGCTCAAAATTACACAGGTGACTTTATTTACATCTGTGTCAGTGAGGTCAGAATCTCATCCAAAACTTTTTGTGTTGGCTAGCAAAAATGTTCACACTCTAACTAAATCTGTCTTATAAATCACCTTGACAGTCCTCATAATTCAACATAATAGGGTTCTTCGCAGAAGGAATTGTCTCACAACTGATGCAAAGGGAGGAACAAGATAGCCTAAGAGGGTTTTATGCCTATGAAAAATTCAATTCTTGACCCTTTTCTTATTCCTCTGTGACTCCACCCATTCAGGAGCAGTTATATCCTGAGCGTTAAGGAGGTTTCTCTCCATTAGCTCCCCAGATCTCTATCCTAGTCAGTATGCTGCAGCATTCTCCTAGTTAACATGTTCTCTTTATATTCTTTGCTCCAAGACTCATTATTCTACATTTATCTGCACCGAACTGAATTTGTCATCTTTTTGCCCAATTACTTAAATGATCTAAGACCTTTTGTGTCTAACTGCATTGTTCTTCATTATTTACCCCTCCTCACCAATTGCTGTCGCCCAGAAATCTTCTTTTCAATACCACCCAAGTCATGTCTATAAAAGATAAAGCATTTAAAGAGCCATGGTATAACACTCAGAGCGAAATGCCTTCTCAGTTGAGACAGGGAAAATAAATACAGCTTCTGTGTGTTTTACACATCTTAGTCTGATGCCTTCCTGTCACTCTCTGCTACCTGCAGCCTTCCGATGTAAAAGGCACATATTGAAGCTGCCAACACAAACGTTAATTTATGAGCTGACTATCTCAGTATCATAAATCAAAGGAACACTTTCCAGCCAACTGGACTCCCTAGGTTGGAAAATAACCTTACGAGTACACTCACGGCTGTGAGACTTAGTAATTATGCAGATCCTTTCTGCTGACTTGATTGGCAGGGAACAGAGGAGATGTGGTGACTTTCTTCAGAGCTACAACTTCCCACCTAGCTGGAGAGGACCCCCTTCTCACTGGTATGGTATCTTCTGGGACAAAGCCACGTTGTTCAGGTCAAGCCCTTCATCATTCTCAGGGTAACGTCTCTATGTAAAGCTTCTGAGGAATGTTTTTGACTGCGCCAAGTGCCAGAAAGAAACATTCAGAAGCTTTTCAAAAGAAATGAATCAATACTACTGGTTTGGGCTACCTTAATTGGACTATATTTAGTCACCCACTGACACCAGATCAGCAAGGAATCACTACTGGTCTTTAAGGGTATAAAGAAACTAGCATAAAATTTGGACAAACAGCAATAAGCCACCAGAAAAGCTAACCAAATAAAAAGTAAACCATCGAGCATTACAGCGTCTTTGCTTCTTAGTTTCTCCCTCCTCCCCTGCCCTATAGCTACGAAATATGGAAAAATCTTCTAATATGTTCATCCCTAATTTTCTGTTCAAAAAATTCCCTTACGCATGTGGGTCTCTGAGTAGATGAGTCAGCTGGTACAGCTAAATCAGAAGATAACTTAGCTCCCAGTTCAGTTCTGAATCTTGGTCCCTAAGTTGTTCACAAGTCATAAATAGAAGTTCATTCCAAGCCAGGGCTCACCAAGATGAGAACAGAGGAGGACCACTTGATCATGTCTTCTCTTGCTTTCCTTTCTCACTTCCCATCAGAGTAATTGTAGGTAGCTACAGGGAAGCTGAGAGCTGAACGTATTTCCTTGGTAGCCCTATTTGGCTGCCCTAGAGAGCAAGCAAGCAGCATGAGCAACCTGTCACTATAAGCTTATCTGGCTCCAGATTATAGTTCATGAGAAGTCTGGAGCTTCTCCTTCACCTGAAGACGGATATCAAGCCTCATAAAAACCTGATCAGTCACAAGAAGCTAATTTAAGTGGGAAACACTGTTTTCTGGATGGAAAGAAAATACATCAGGCCACAAGGCACCTGAATTTGAAAACAGAAGAGATACTTTCCTGATGTCTTTTCAGGAGAACTTCATTTACAGTCTTGAAAGACATACTCCAGCAAGTTCCAACTTCCTGGAACCTTCAGGACTGACCTATAATACATTTTCCAGTGCCTTTCACAGTAGAATTTTTAGTATTTTCCAGAGCTAAGGGGAGACTATAATCTTTCTGTTAGAGTAGTCAAGATGGACATACTGGATTTCTCTACATTAGAGTGTTAATTTAGATCAGGATTTGCTTTGGAAGTGAATTTCTCAGTCATACTTGTTGCACTTCCCTTCACAAAATGGAATTACAAATGAAATTTGTTTCATTTTGGATTGAACTGAACCAAAAGATGTTCTCTGGGAATGTACCTAAGGCACTTGAGCCCCATATGGTGATCTGTGAGATCAGTCTACAGATACATTGATGTAAACCCCTCCACTCTTCTACTCTGTGGATGTTCAGGTTGATCATTATTTTATTGCTAAGCTAGTGAATTGGAGCTGAATTCTTATTACATTTCCCATGAAAACACACCTGCTTACACCTATAAGGTGGTTGCCACCTCCTGCTGATTTTCATATTGACATGTAAAATCCCTGTTAGAAAAAACTAGAGAGGAGATGGTGATGTGAGAACTGTGAGGTGCTGTGAACTTAGTGAAAGACATGCAAGAGGAATTAGGGAAGCATGTTGCTAGTGGGGAGAAAAAAGGCTAAAGGGATTGCAGGGAAATCAGATGGACACTGAAGGAATGAAGAAAAGTTTGGATGCATGGGGGAGCCTGAACGTGAGGAAAACAGTAGTGAGAGTGAGAGCTATGGAAAAGATCAGATAGTGAGTAGGAGAGCAAGTCTTCTCTTGGCAACCAAAGAGGATACATTTTAAAGTAACTTATGTTCTTTGTGAATGGACAAAAAGAGGTTTTTTTACTTTCAAATGCACTCTCATGTTCTAGGAGTGGAAAGTAGACCCTTCCTGTTTCAAAAGACAGGAAGAGTATGGCCTATCTTTCTTAGCCAAACTCTTTAGTTTTGGGTACTCATTTCAGAGATGGAAAAGAACTAGCAACACATACACACACACACACACACAAACACCTGACTAACTCACCACATATTCTGACCACTTCAACCCTCACCCTCAGTCCCCCTATTCTTTGCTCTGCTTACACTGAGCATCATATTTAAATCGGGTTGCAAGGTCTTCCAGTGTAGAAGCCATGTCATAACTATTAATTTTCTTTCCCTAAAACACCTCAACACATTTTTTTGGGGAGTTTACAAATAGAAAATAAATAATCTTCACCTATACCTGTGAAGCCTGAGACCAAGCAACAACTGCAGTAGAGAAGAGTAGGTGTTGAAGACACATCCTTCACTTGTGGTCACCGATAAGTGAGATGTTTCGCCATCTGCAGCAATCCGTTTCTCCTCAGTCTTCCAAGAATATGATGCTGTCAGCGAAGGGCACTTCCAAATAAAATGCATCAGCTGACATTTCCAATTCTTCCTTGACACCCTTCAGAAACTCATGAAAGCCGTGACGGTCGCTTGCATGGTTATCAGCAGCTACATTAGAATGACAAACATTACAAAATTACTAATGAATTTGTTTAGGCTGCTGGAAATCCCATGCCTAGAACTGTCCAGTGCTACTGAATCATCAGGCCTGTTAGAGATCTTTTATAATTTCCTCTTCCATGTTTTTTTTTAGGGCAAGATGTGGAGATATTGAAGGGACTGGCAGACCCCTGTATCCACATGCAGCATCCATTCACAACTGAAGACTGCTTCCCTCTCAGCGCTCCTGATGGAAAAAGAAAGCAGGAGAAAAGCCCTACCTCTTGCTTCCCCTCCTCCCTTTTGCAGTTAGGGCTGGTAGAACACGCAGCAGAGACATGCTGTGTCCCATTAAGGGCTGTAGTGGTAAACAGACCCTTCAGCAACACCAGGAATAGTCATGTTCTCAAGTGCAGTAGCTAACAAACAGCCGAGAAGTTTCTGGATGAGCAGTTCACAGAGACTGCAACAGAGGTTACAGATTTGGTCAGGCTTCCCATTGTCTGTTGCCAGAGATCACTTCTGTGAGGCTCTTGCTACAGATGCTGCTCATTCAGAGTTCAGCTCCTACAGCACTAAAATGCAGACAGATGACAACCAAGAGACCAGGAGAGCACAAGGTATTTATCAGGAGATCAGGGAATTTACTGGTTGTGTATCTGCATCCTCAATCTCTCACAAAATTACAGAGCTGCCCGTTCTTTGCTGTCATCCTTAGCTGGTCTTTACGAAGTGTCTCTCTGGATTGACTGTCCTTTCCTCTTTCTTTGGCTCTTGGGGAGGAATGTCCAAGAACAGCTATTTCTTATGCTGAAGGAGTAGATGTATATCCACCTCTAAAGGAATAGCATTTCTCTGCAAGCATTTCTCAGTCCAGCTTCTGCAGTGAAAGCAATTTCTTCTGGTATCTCTGCAGTTCTTTCTTTTCCTGCCTGTTGGAAAAGAGAAGATCATCCCCATGTTTGGCTCTTTCTGGAACTCATACAAGGGTCAGAAGCTGGAGAAAGAATTTAAATTAATTTAGTAGGCTTGGGAGAAAGGAAAATGTAGAGTCTTGAGACACTACTGGTGCTTCACCAGTTTCTCCTGGATTGCTGTTTTAGCTTCTTGAACATTAGGTAACATCCATCATGAAAGCAAATGGGGGAAGGAAGCTCAGTGCATGTGCAAAGAGTGACTACCTGCAGCCTTTCCTGCTGTTATAAGGCACATTCAAGCTAATTTAACAAGCCTATTAGACAAAAGCATCAGCAGAAATTGAGTCTAGAATGTCTAGACCCACAATATAAGCAGATACTTGAATTACATTGTCATATTCCGCCACTTGTTAGACATGTATTTTAACAGCAGGCAATCCCACTTGATTTATCTGAGTCCAGGTCTTATATTTCCTCCTAGAACTGATTTCCATAATTATTCTCCAAATATTTAAACTCTTTCCCTTTTAAAAAAATTACATGTATTTGTTTGAGAGAGATTTATTTCTATCATCACAGAAATATAAGTCTTTGTTTAAAAATGTCAGTTTATATAGCATTTTTCCTTTTACTTTTAATCCTTGCACAATCGAAATTCCCACTGTGAACTTTGTGGCACTTACTGCATCTGGCTAGCTTGATACTTTCTTAGGTTTGCAGTTGCTTTTTCTCATTCCATTAGAGGAGTTGGAATGGGCCTGAAATCCCTAGTAGCTTGAGTTAATTTGGGAAGAAATAATGTCAAAAATTCCACCTAGAAATTATGCTAAACAAATGTTCAGGCAAGTAATTTCTCCCTCTAAATATTTTGGTATGGCAGATTCCCAGGACATGTTACTGCTCAATCCCTACAGTACTGGACTAATCAGTTACTTCAGGCAAAATTAATCTCAAGAAACTTTACCTGTCTACAATGCAGATGTCTGCACCGGAGCTTTTAACCACCCGTGGAGAACTAGTGATGTTCCCATGGAGAGCTCAGGGTTCAGGACAGATGTGACCAAAGATGTGGTGAAATGTACCATATCCTGAGCTCCATTGACCATGCGGATCAGCTCTGCACTATCTATCAAGGAAGTGTGGCTTTATCAGATGGAGATGGCTGTGTTGTAGATTAACACATTTAGCCGTAAGTATTTTAGACAGTCGTACACCCAGTCCTCCAACAAGGCGGTACAGTGAGGGAGCAGAGCACACTCAGGGTGGGTGGCATCTTTGTGAAATGTAGCATGCAGACTCCAATATATCCCTTCTGAGTACATGCAAATAGATATTTCAGCAGCTCATAACTAAAATTAATGGGGATGAATTTTAACAGGAGTAGCAGAAGGCACATCCTTGTCACAACGAGGATGTCATGTCTGCTGTGGAACATCTGGATGCTCGACTTCCCAACAAATCTCAGGATCTGGTGAAACAAGCAATTTTTCCATTTCCTCATTACATCTTACAGCCAAATAATTTTTGCTGAAATGAAGGCATAGGTTTTTAGGGAGAAAATAGTATTAAAAAAAGACCCAAACCAACCAACCAACCCACCAACCAAAAAAAAACCAGAAGGAAGAAGCTCAGAAATAGCCAGACAGAATACTTCAGCCAAAGCAGTTAAAGTTATTCCATGATTGTATGAAAGTCTGGCAAAATTTCTGAGAAGAGGGGTCATATAGAAGTGAAAGTGTTAGGTAGCTTTATAGGCTGCACTGTCAGCTCTGACTGTGCTTGTGCCCAAATAAAGCCCCAGCTGAGATTTAAAGCCTAACATTAAAACTACTTTCATTTACTCCTTCATTTTGAGAGTGGTTTTCCATAGACAAGAGGTTAATAATAAGACGCTCATATAGAAGGTGATTGCATAGCTTAGATTAAACCAAGATTCATTGGTACAAAATCATGTGCTACTGTAATCGCATTCAAGTGTACCTATAGTTGATTGCCCAAGTTTTCCTTCGCAGCACTTTTAAAATGTTGTTCCACTACCTGTGGTGAAGGTACCTATGCAATGAATGGGACTTGATGTTTTAAAACACCACGTACTGAGCAAACCATTAACAAGGGAGATGTAATCTTGTTTTATTTATGTTTAATGGGATAAAGGTCATCATAGGTTATCATCGTTAAGGACCTTTCTTAGCCTGAAAGAATATAGCTTAAAAAATAATAAATAGCTTTTACTGTGGTAAAGCCAGCTTCTTGAAAGTTTGTGGGAGACTTTACTTACAATTGAACCCACCTAGGGAACCAGTGTCTTTAGTTTTCTTTAGCCCTGAAACAGCTTTTCATTGCGGGGTGGGTAGGCAAGTGCTGTTCTCCAGCCCCAGGTATCTGACCACTGCTGACTGCTGTGGCATTTGCTTTTTAGTGCCTGCCTAAACTTCTTCCAAAGCTTAACTGTTCCCTGATATTTCTTCACTGAAGACTTTCTGAGTTCTTGCTCCTAGTCTGGTCAGAGAATGTGCCCTTATAGATTACCTACACATCAGCTGAAGTCGGTAGGAATGATCTTGTATAGAGGCCTTTGATGCATGTGTAGGGGGGGACACATAGACAAGGTATCCAAAGATGTGGGTGAAAAGCCTAGCAAGCATTCCCTGCCAGAGAGAAAGAGGTCACCTCCATTTCTCTGAATCAATGCTTCATTAACTGTGAATCTCATCACCTCCATGCCTTCAGTTTAGCCCCCAATCACCATCTCACTGACCATGATTTTGAAGTGCTGGTAAGCTCTCCTGTGCCCCAAGACAAGCAGTCCTACCTAGTGTCCTATACACACCTATTTGCTATGGGCCTTGATGGTATCAAAATATGTAGGGCTGCAGGGATCCTGAGCCCTCCGGGCTACTCTGCGTGGCATTTTGTTGCACAGATTCATCCCTCTTCATTGCACAGAACTCATGAAAGCAGATGTGTCTGATTTACTTGGTTTTCCTCCAGAAGCACATGTCTTTATGTGGGATATTGTTCTTTTATTGACATCAGTTGGGAGGTTGCTGTCAGGAACAGTCAAGGACCTCAAGAGAGTCTTCACCACTAACTGAGCCTGGGAAGATGTTACCTGTCTCATAATGTTGTACCTGGTGATGTTTTCCACAGGAACCAGTGAATATAACTCGCTTTTTGGTTTTTTTTTTTTTTTTTTTTTTTTAAAAAAAAAAAAAGGCTAATATTTTCAGAACTGAGAGACCCAAAGCTTGGTATCTATTTATCAACATTCAGTCTATACCTGAGAGCAAGTGGACAGAGGTGTAGAAGGACATACAGAGCTGACAGATACCTGCCATTATGTTATAGAATCATGGAATCACAGAATGGTTTGGGTTGCAAAGGACCCATAAGGGTCACCTAGTCCAACCCCCTGCAAGGAGCAGGGACATCTCCAACCAGATCAGGTTGCTCAGAGCCCCCTCCAACCTGGCCTTGAACATTTCCAGGGATGGGGCATCCACCACCTGTCCGGGCAACCTGGGTCAGTGTTCTACCATCTTCACTGTAAAAAATTTCTTCCTTATGTCCAGTCTGAATCTGCCTCCCTCTACTTCAAAACCATTATCCCTCATCCTATCACAACAGACCCTGCTAAATAGTTTCTCCCTGTCTTTCCTACAAGACCCCTTTAGGTACTGGAAGGCTGCTATAAAGTCTCCCTGGAGCCTCCTCTTCTCCAGGCTGAACAGCCCCAACTCTCTCAGCCTGTCCTCATAGGAGAGGTGCTCCAGCCCTCTGATCATCTTCCTGGCCTCCTCTGGACCACTATCAGGTTGAGTTAAGCCATGAGTTCAGTGTACCGTGGAAGAATGCCAAAAGGATCTGCAGCATGCAGTCAAATGGTTTATTTTCAATTTGAAAAAAAAAAGTAATTATGGAGCTCCACAAGATCCAGGTGAGGTTTTGCTTCTTTAAAAAGCTCTGTGATCTGGAAAGCTATGGAGAGAGCCAAGGGTTAAATGAAGGGGCAACAGCAAGCAAAATGCAGCCTGAATAGATAAAAAGTAACACACGATGGACGTGAATCTCCACTTTAAAAAGTTTAGTCCAAAATACGTCTTTGACTCTGTCAAAGAACTTCACAGACCCAGAAGTATTTTTCCCCTTTAACATTTTTCTTTTAGGTAAAATTATACTGCTACTGTATTATTATTCTATCACAACTGCATTTTTTTCTTTCCCTCTCTCTCCCTCTCCTTATGTCACACACACACAAAATCAATAGAAAGAAATATTGAAAATGCCCTGGTTTCCCTTTTTTATTATAAAAAGACTTTAGCAGCATCCAGAGGTTTTGGGATTTACAATTACGTGGCAATGCTAACTGGACCCTAATAGATAGGAACATGAAACACAAAAAAAAAATGTTGAAAATTATAACTAAATTTAGGGCGTCTGAGCCTTGATTTTTCAGTTCTGAACCCTTTTTTTTGAGTCTCTCATGGGCAGTGAAACACATTAATGGGGCTAGAAAATGAAAAGCCCTTTTTCTGTTCCATCTTTTAATAATTTAAGGGTACCTCCAGCAACCAAAACAAATATATTTATCATTGCACACAAAGCCTTTAGGCGTGAACTCTAAAAAGGCGCATTAGTGTCAATGTGTCTGGTACGCTGTTACTTTCCAAGCTTAACTCTTGCTTCTCTTTTTTTTTTCCTAACACTTGTGTCTGAAGATATACTGTCTGCTGCTGCTTTTTTTTTCCAGGAAAAAAAAAAAAATATATATATATATAAAAAATATAAGCTGATGCAGAAATCTCTTGGTAAAATTCAACAGTCTGGCTATGCAGAAAATCAAGTTCAACAATTATAATGGATGCACTTGATCTAAGACCTATGAAATAGCAGTTCCCTTTCCCTCCTCAGAAGTCTGTTTGTATATCGGGAGGGTCGTTCCATTTACTAAAAAGAAAAAAATGATACAGATGCACAACACAATATCCCCTTGAAGGAATTTTCTCGGTTTAAGTGAAAGCAATACGTGAAGGATTAGAGCAGCAGCTGTGTTGTAGACAACAAGGCTGCAAGCTTTAAGCTGAAAGGAGTGAAAAGATATAGCAATGCGTAAGTATCCTTGTGTCCGATATCTCTTCAGAAGTTGTACTTCATGGTGGAATTATATTACTGGGATCAGCTTGGGGCAACATTTCTTTTGCATCATTACATCCAGCAGCCCACTCCAGTTCATGAAGCAAGTCAAGTGAGCGGTAAACCGGAAAAATTACTGCTCTGCATGTTAGTAAGCAGTCTTGGGAAGCTGGATTGCTGAGGATCCGTAAACCCACTTTTACAGACAGGAAAATAAAGGCAGAGCATCTGGGACAAGGTCATTGGTAAGTCACTGCTCAAGGCAGACTGAGATGTCAGCACTTTTGGCTCCCAGAGCCATGCTTTGACTGGTGAACCAAACTCTCCCATTCAGCAAGAAGTAGAAAGTTAATGTCTGAAGAATGGGGTGAGTTTGCCTTGGTACATCAACAACACAGCAGGTTAATCAGGGTAAAATCAGCAAAAGTTGCACTCCCAGAAGCCATCAGATGCTGAACTGCAGCTGTGGTCTTATGACAATCTGCAAGGGTCAGATAGTTCAGCTGCCTTGGAGCATCAGGGAGACCTCTGTTAGCCTGCTCCAAAGTGGGTAGCCCACAGGGGAACCATCACGTATCAGCATTTGCAAGGAGGTCGCTCCAAAACACAGGCTGATCTGCAGGGCAAAAAAAAAAATCACACCAAGAACACGCTGGTTTTCATCCAATAGACATTTCTGAGCAAACTCAACACAGTGCAGCCCTGGAGCCAGAGCGTGTCCAGGAGGACCAATTTTACTGTCTTTAGCCCTAGTTTCCGTACTTGGTCCCCTTGGCTTCAGTGGCATCAGCCATTATTTACCTTACAGTGAAAGCAGAAGCAACACAGAGGAGGTTTTCCGTTTCCCACTGGGGCTCTTTCTTGGACACCGTCTCACAGCCAGGCAGGATTATCAATCTCTTCTCCTGAAAGCGCTTTTCTCAGGGCTGGACATCCTGAGATGCTGAAGGTCAGGAGGTTTAAGGTACATTGGCAGAACTCTGTATCTTCAACTTGTGCTATTCTGGGTGCTGGCCAATGCTATCAGTCTCTTGCCAAAAAGGAATAGCTATTATGGCATTGACTTTCTGCCACAAAAAAAAAAACGAAAAAAACCAAAAAAAAAACCACCAGGGAGAGTGACTTCTAGCTAAAAGTGCAACAGTAGAAAGTGCTCCAGCCTTTTACTGCAAAAAGGGCTGTGTCTTGATCTGTGATGGCTGAGACTGGCACTAAAACACTTAAACACTTTCAACACCAGTTCTGCACACAGGAGTTAGAAAGAACCAGTAGAAACAACCAGTATGCAAAAAGCAGATTTTAGAAGTTGTTATGGATTGATCCCAAATACCAGTGGCTCCCAGTGTCTGCAAAAATGGTTAGAAAGCTAATAAATTTTGTTGGAACCCTAAAATTCAATGGTAGGTTCAAACCTGTAGACTGAACTATCATAGATGGATACAACTGTACCACAGCAGTGATTATTTTTTTTTTTTCAGTATGTCACTCTGTTGAAAATAATTTTATCTGCTTGTTAACAAAAATAAGTCCAGTCCAGGCTACCCCAAACACTTCACCTTCAAACAAACAAACAAACAAACAAACAAACAAAACCAATAGTGACAGTAAACATCAAATAGTCATTAAGTAATTCCTAAGCTTTGTTGACTATCCAGACCACTTGGCCTCTGAGAATGTATTTTCTTACTGGATTTCTAGTACTCTCACTCTGCTTTGGGTAAGAATGTGTAGAATCTAAGTTTTTGTTTTTAGCAAGTGTTTTTTTCAGAGCTTGGCCAGAGAACAGATGATGAAAAAGTGAGAAAAAGAGAGAGAGAGTTGTCAGTACAACAGAGGAGATAGCTAACCTGTTCTGAACCTTAAATAATCATCTGCTTCCATTCAGTTTGAGTTACTGAGGATGTGAAGGATCATCCTTTATTCTTATTTCCACAGATTCAAAAAGTCAGAAATAGTTTAAACTCACATTCCCCAAGCTGAAAATGAACCTGAATTCATTGTATCCAAAAGCAACCTAATCAATTTTTTTTTTTTTTAAAAAGAGATAATTCATTTTTAAATTCACAGTGATTTCTGCTGCTTGCAGTTTGTGAATAACGTTGGATGTGTGCCACAGAACGGAGAAAACATGAACACAAACAGCACTTAAATTCCCACAAGCCCCACTTTAGGAGGGTGCTTCTGGGCGGCAGCGGAGCCTCTGTGGCCTGACCAGTCCACTCCAGCAGCTGTCAAGGTACCATCTGCTGAGATTTTATTTTTAGTTTGAGTAGCACACACATTTTCCCTCAAAGACTGAAACTAGTTAAATATTTGCAGCTAATCCTGCTGCTGCTGCAGAGGGTTTCCAGTATCACTGACTAGGGCCAGCTGGGGACCAGCAACAAGATCTCCACGCATTAAATCCTGTCTACGTGGACCAAGGTGCAGGTGCTGAGTTCCTGCAAACAGGGGAATTGGAGCATCCTGCCAAATGTCAGCATCACCCAGCCTTCCCCAGCACGTACACTTCCTAAAGCCATCACAGTGGACACACTAAGGATCCAAATGATTTATAGAGATGATACAAGTAGAAGACTTGGCAACGTTTTCCAAGAGCAAATGCTGTCTAATACAGCATCTCTGTAGGGTCACTTTGTCCAGTGCAAACGAAGTAACCCTCTCTTAATTGCTGTCATGCTTAAATTGATCTACCCAGATACTCAAGACAAGCTGTGTTTCCCAGTTCCTTCTCTCTTCCAGATGAAATTCAGTTTTGGTTTGACCTGCTGCAATGCATGGTATTGTCATACAGATATGGTTCCCACGGTCTCTATGGTGGCACCGGCAGCACTTGCACTAAAAGATGAATTCAGGTACCCAGGTGGAGACTAACCCTTGGGAACAAGTATCTGCAACTAAAGATACACCTTCAAACCTTTTTGTACATGTAATCTCAAACGTATTCATCCTTTCCCGAGAGCCTGATAGAGGATGAGAAGAGTTGGTACCCCCAACCCCAGCATCCCCACATACTTGGGCTCTCAGTGCCATTAACATGTCAGTGTCAGTGGGTGAGATGCAAAGCCAGTAATTCCCCTCTGTGAGATGGAAGTGGGGTGAGGCCAAGATCACTACTCAGCTCTGCACAGAGGCCTCACCTCTCCTTCATCCGCCTTTGATGTGTTTCTCAGCCCCGGCTACAAAGGTTGGCTCCTGAGCCCAGCCTGTACATATGACTCATGCTCTTATCTCTAGAGGCTTTTAATTCAATCTCAGGTGTGCTAATCGCTGGCCATCATCACCAATACATGCAAAATGGCTATATTAATCTAGTTACAACATGCGAAGGTAGAACAGAGTCATTTCTCAGTAATGAATCACAGTCATGGAGATTTGAACATGGGGATTGGAAAGGAAATTAAAGCCAAGTTTCCTGTATGGCTCATTCTCCAGCCCAGTGTAGACTCAGATAGGGGAGAGATTTATTTTTGTTCATTAATAACAGCAGTAGACCAAGCACCCCTTCCTGTTGGCCGTACCCCAGCTTGGCCATCAGTGACGACAAGACACCATTCAGGATTGGTGTTGGGAGCTCCCCAGCTGCTGCTCTGCAGGGCCTGCAGCACTGGTGTGTCTTTTGTCACGTAAAGCATGTGCTGCTGACTTCAGAAGCATTTAGGAACAAACCTATGGACTTGGGTGAACTAAAAGCTCAGTACAAAATATGCTACTCTAAGAAGGAAGTCCACATCCTAAATAAAACATCACAAGTCCAATCAGACCATCGTAGAGAGGGCTCTTCAGGAGCCCTGCTGCAGGAAGAGTAAGGACATACCTGAGCAGCTAGTTACCTTTATAAGAATATAAAAATGTATTGCTTTTTCTAAACCTCTGAATAATGAGCAACACAGTAATCTTATTAAAAAGGACTTTAAGGGCATGACCAGCTCCCTTCAGTGTCAAGCGTGACAGCCCTTGGAAGTGCTTAGTCACACTTTCAGTCCTGTTATTATTTTCCAAGCCTGTATTTAACTCAGACAAAAATGTTGCATTTCATTACCCAGCACTCTGTGCCGGCGTGTTTAACCATACCCATCCCACAACAGCAGAAGGGCAAGTATTGCATCTTCTTTCATTCATGCAAAAGATGCAAGCTGACAAAATTGTCTCTAGGTTTACGCTATTGTTGCCTTGAAAACTTCTGTTCCCAGGGCCAGCTTTTGCACTGTTGTCCAATACGTTAGATGGAGAACTGTCCTGAAAAGATTGCCTTTGAAGGCACAAAAGAAACAGCAGAAAGAAACTTTTGAACATGCCACTGAAGGATGACAATTCATTTTCTAGATAGTGTCACTCAGTCCTAGCCAAGGGCTATGCTTTTGGTCTTACAAGGGCTGAAGATGCGGGAATGAAGCCAACAGATCTGGGAAATTATAGTCCTAGAAAGAGGGGCAAAGACGAAGATACTAGATTAACGCATTCAAAATGGAGGGGTGGTATGAGAAGGTCTTGTGTTATATTTGTAACTAACTGGTAAAACTTCAGTGCCACCATAAGTTTAGAGTCCATACTAGGTAAATCCCCTCTACTCTGAAGGTTTCTGTTGCTCTAGCAACTAAAGGGAGAAAAAAAGAGAAGGGGCAACAGAGGGAAGAGGGGAAGAGAGAGAGCCTAATTAATATGAAAGTCCAGAAAATCAGAAAAAGGGAAAAGTAAATTGAAAGAACTACTGGAGTTTTAAAAAAAATATATATATTTATTTATAAAAATATAGCAGTAAGTTCTAAAAATTATAAGAAATAATATCTTTTAAATCAGTGTTTTCACAGCTGCAGGCTACAGAGTTTATCGCTTGCAGTATGAAACCTAATGATGTGATGAAAAAAAACCAACCTGAAATCTCTTCCAGTCAGCCCCAGACAGACTGACAGCCATAGAGATCAATGTCCATTATTAACTTGCTGACTTCATGCACAGCAAGGTAGAGCGTGAACTTCTCTGGTTCTCTTCAAATTTGGCTTAATTGGATCACCTACAGGATGAGAGGATAATTTAGCATGCCGGTCCAGCCACATCTTCATTGCACCCCTGAGCCTAGAACAAAGGCTCTGGTTAGGAGGATGTGGACATCTAAGCAGTGAAATGCCCTCAGCCTATCTGTCCATGTCTTGAAACCCTCTGATTACACAGGAGAGGGCAACTGATCCAGTCACTATTGATCTCCAAGATTTTGGTTTGAAAGTGAAATGCCTGTGTCAGACTCTTTTCAAAGGAATCCTAAAGAAACATAAAGGGGAAAGGACCACACGGGTCACACTTCTGCCTCCAAACCATGCTTTTTAGGGATTTAACCTAACCCTCCTGAAAGATATGAGAGTTTTCCATAATTTCAGTTGGCACAGTATCAAATCTATGTGGTCAGAGATGGGGTGGGTTCACAGACCACAGGCGATGCATTTCTCCCTCTGGCCAGCACTGAGAAACCTTGTCCTTACATTGGCACATCCTCCACCAAGTCTCCTACTGGAGTTTCCCTCTACAAGATTAGCAAAGGCCTTGGTTTTCTTAACAAATTGGGCTTTAAAAAGAATTAAAAACTAGAAACTAGAAGAGCCACGAAGAGTTCAGACCATCATTTAGAGTGGATGAGACTATTCATGGTTTAGAAACTCATTTCTCATAGGAGGACAGAAGCAGCTCTGTCACCCCAGCTGTGAAAGAGCCAGGGGCACTTTTACCCTTTAGCAGCAGCACTCCTTCCTCCGTGGTTTTAGTCTCTAGTTGCCCAAACAAATCTGTCAGCAGAAATGTCCTGCAATCCCCAGCTTTGCCTGGGTGGCCCCTGTTCATCAGTCAGTCCCCGCAGAACCTCTGGTCCTATTTCCAACAGCAACCGGTTTGAATGTACCGAGCATGATGTCAGAGTAATGATGCAGGAGTCGTCCGTACTGCCACCAACTCCATTATCTCGCACAATATTGGGAGTGAAAAAAAGGCTGCTGGGTTTTGTAATCGTCTGGCCAAAGCCTTCTGGATAACAATTCTTTACTTGGGTTTGCTGAAAATTACAGCCATCTCCTCTGTTTAACTCCGTTTCTCAGCCTCTTGCAATTCTGTGGGAAATAGTTTTGAAACAGCGCCTCTGGCTGTAGGAAAAAAAAAAAAAAATTAAAAAAAAGCAAATTTGTCAGTGTTGAACATGCCTTTCTCTCTCTTAAGCAGCAATAAATAAGACTCTGGTTTCTTATCTCTCACTCTCCTGTGTTAATATTTAGGATTCGGTAGGAGCAAGATCATCTCTGGTTGAGATCTGGATTTATTCTACTAATCTCAGCACACTTTTGGGTCTCTGACAGCAGCTACCTTACACAAGTCTCATCAGCACCCTGTGATGTGGGGTAATCTCAGAGATAAGCAGCTGAAATCTTGCTTCTATCATGTTGCCACTGAGCCAAAGTCAGCCTGGCATTGGCATGCCCTGTTCCCTGTGGTATCTTCCCCAGTTTCCACGCTGGGCCACGGGATGCTCCAGAAGCCTCTCGATCTCACGCAAGATGCAATAATTGCCTAAAATTCCCTGCTGTAGCTGAGCCTGTGCTGGGCTCCTTCCCTGCTGCAAGAGTTTTCTTTGTCACTGTTAACTTTTTTCCCAATGTTATGCTGCTCTTAAAACAGCAGAGGCCCTGGCTATGAACTGCAAGTTTGTTTAGAATCATAGAATCATAGAATGGTTAGGGTTGGAAGGGACCTTCAAAGGTCATCTACTCCAACCCCCCTGCAAGAAGCAGGGACATCCCCAACTAGATCAGGTTGCTCAGAGCCCCATCCAACCTGGCCTTGAACGTTTCCAGGGACGGGGCATCCACCACCTCTCTGGGCAACCTGTTCCAGTGTTCCACAACCCTCATTGTGAAAAATTTTTTCCTAATATCTAATCTAAATCTACCTCCCTCTATTTTAAAACCATTACCCCTCGTCCTATCACAACAGGCCCTACTGAACAGTCTCTCCCCATCTTTCTTGTAGGCCCCCTTGAGGTACTGGAAGAGTACCTGTTTAGTGCAGAACCAGTCTCAACTGAAGCCCATATGAAGTCTTTCAGGTGCTGGAGGTTCAGCTGTTTCAAATTTGCACTCTTCCTTTGACTTAAGTGGACCCATGCCATATAATACCACGTGCAGCTCTACTTTTGGGTATTTAACACATTTCTCCTCTAGATGTTGTGCTGGCCACTTCCTGAGAGGAGATCTTTCTTGCAAGATGTCCCTTACTTTGTGCTTCAGGGAGAAATAATCTGCCCTCAATTATTTTAATGACATCCAAAATTGTTGTAGGCACTTCCCACAAGTAGAAAGAGCTGGGCTCTCTCTCACACACCTTAAAAGCTTCAGACAGGCAGAAAAGAAAACCGCCAGGTACAGCTGCTACCACAAGCAGGGCGGTGTGGTGGCCCAGTCATTTGGAGAGGGCAGAGATCTGAGGGGGAGGGATGGCCAAGCTCAAACATGGCACCTACGTTGTGAGTTTTAGTGGTGTGAAAAACAGTGCTGCTTTAAATGTGGCAGACAGAAGACAAAAAGTCCAGCACCATCCATCTCAGCCAACAGTGCAGCATGAGATATTCTTCTATTCAAGAAGCAGCAATGAACCAGGAGGAGCAGTCTGAGAGCGGAGTGCCTATGAACATCCACCTAGAAGTGTTAATGGCATCTATAGAATCATAGAATCATATAATTTTTTACAGTTAGAAAAGACCTCTAAGGTCATTGACTCCAACTGTCAACGTAATACCACCATGCCTACTAAACCATGTCCTGAAGTGCCCAGTCCACACATTCTTTGAACATCTCCAGGGATGGTGACTCCACCACTTCCTTGGGCAGCCTGTTCCAGTGCCTGACCACTCTTTCAGTAAATAAATTTTCCCTAATATCCAATCTAAACCTCCCCTGCCATAACTTGAGGCCTTTTCCTCTTGTCCTGTCACTAGTTACCTGGGAGAAGAGAACGACACCCACCTCCTTACAACCTCCTTTTGGGTTTAGAGACCAATGAGGTCTCCCCTCAGCCTCCTCTTCTCCATACTAAACAATCCCAGTTCGCTCAGCCACTCCTCACAGGACGTGTTCACAGTATTCAAGGTGCAGCCTTACCAGTGCAGAGTAGAGGGGCACAATCACTTCCCTACTCCTGCTGCCCATACTATTCTGATACAAGTCAGGATGCTGTTGGCCTTCTTGGCCACCTGGACACACTGCTGGCTCATGTTCAGCTGGCTGTCAATCAGTACCCTCAGATTCTTTTCCACTGGGCAGATTTTCAGCCACTCTTTTCCCCAAGCCTGTAGCGTTGCATGGGGTTGTTGTGACGGAAGTGCAGGACCCAGCATTTGGCTTTGTTGAACCTCGTACAATTCACCTTGGCCCATCGATCCAGCTGGTCCAGATCCACCTCCAGAGCCTTCATACTCTTGAGTAGATTGACACTCCCACCCAATTTGATGTCATAACTGAGGGAGCACTCAATCCCCTCATCCAGATAATTTATAAAGATATTAAACAAGATTGTCTCCAAAACTGAGCCCTGGGGAACACCACTTGTGACTGGCCACCAACTGGATTTAACTCCATTCAGCATAACTCTCTGGGCTTGGCCATCCAGCCACTTTTAAACTCATCACAGGGTACACTTGTCCAAGCCATGAGCTGCCAACTTCTCTAGGAGAATGCTGTGGGAGACGGTATCAAAGGCTTTGCTAAAGTCCAGGTAGATAACATCCACAGCCTTTCCTTCATCCACTAGATGGGTCACCTGGTCATAGAAGGAGATCAGGTTGGTCAAGCAGGACCTGCCCTTCATGAACCCGTGCTGTCTGTGCCTGATCCCCTGATTGTCCTGCACATGCCAGGTGAGTGCACTCAAGATGAACTGCTCCATAATCTTCCCTGGCACCGAGGTCAGGCTGACAGGCCTGTAGTTTCCTGGATCCTCCTTCCGGCCCTTCCACGGTGGAGTTCAAGATCCACGGGGCAGTGAGGAAACTACATGGCAAGCTCTCAGACTTCAAGAAGGCGGACTTCGGCCTCTTCAGGGACCTGATGGGCAAAGTGCCATGGGAGGCGGCCCTGGAGGGAAGAGGGGCCCAGGAAAGTTGGTCCACATTCAAGGAGCAAGCTCAGCAGAGGTGCATCCTGATGAAGAACAAGTCGGGCAAAAAGGCCAGGAGGCCTGTGTGGATGAGCAAGGAGCTCCTGGACCAACTGAAAGTGAAGAAGGAAGCCTATAGAGGGTGGAAACGGAGGCAGGTAGCCTGGGAGGACTACAAAGAGGCTGCGCGGGTGGCCAGGGATCAGGTGAGGAAAGCTAAAGCCCTGACGGAATTGAACCTGGCCAGGGATATAAGAAGCAACAAGAAAAGCTTCTATAGGTATGTAGGGGACAAAAGAAAGTCCAAGGAAAATGTAGGCCCCCTCCAGAAGGAAACTGGTGTCCTGGCTACCCAGGACATGGAGAAGGCTGAGGTACTCAATGACTTTTTTGCCTCAGTCTCCACTGATAAGGGCTCTTGTCTCACCACCCAAGCTGTGGAAGGCACAGGCAGGGACTGCAAGGACGAAGAACCGCCCACTGTACTCGAAGAGCAGGTTTGGGAACATCTGGGGAACCTGAAGGTGCACAAGTCCATGGGGCCTGATGAGATCCATCCGCGCGTCCTGAGGGAACTGGAGGATGAAGTTGCCAAGCCACTGGCCATCATATTTGAGAAATCGTGGCGGTCAGGTGAGGTCCCCGATGACTGGAAGAGAGGGAACATAACCCCCATTTTTAAAAAGGGGAATAAGGAGGACCCGGGCAACTACAGGCCAGTCAGCCTCACCTCTGTGCCTGGCAAGGTGATGGAGCAGATTCTCCTGGAAACCATGCTAAG
Organism: Ardeotis arabs; assembly: GCA_011801015.1. NCBI lineage: Eukaryota > Metazoa > Chordata > Aves > Otidiformes > Otididae > Ardeotis > Ardeotis arabs. The sequence goes on along the minus strand of JAAGAY010143745.1, from coordinate 64,047 downwards.
GCACATGGAGAGCAAGGAGGTGGTTGGTGACAGCCAACACGGCTTCACCAAGGGCAGATTGTGCCTGACCAACTTGGTGGCCGTCTATGAGGGGGTGACAGCATCGGTGGACAAGGGATGAGCAACGGATGTCATCTACCTGGACTTGTGCAAAGCTTTTGACACTGTCCCGCACGACATCCTTCTCTCTAAACTAGAGAGGCATGGGTTTGATGGATGGACCACTCCGTGGATAAGGAGTTGGCTGGATGGCCGCACTCAGAGAGTGGTGGTCAATGGCTCGATGTCCAAGCGGAGACAGGTCACGAGTGGCGTCCCTCAGGGGTCCGTGTTGGGCCCGGCCCTGTTCAACATCTTTGTCGGCGACATGGACAGTGGGATAGAGTGCACCCTCAGCAAGTTCGCCGATGACACCAAGCTGTATGGTGCCGTCGACACGCTGGAGGGAAGGTACGCCATCCAGAGGGACCTGGACAGGCTGGAGAGGTGGGCCTGTGCCAACCTCATGAAGTTCAACCAGGCCAAGTGCAAGGTCCTGCACATGGGTCATGGCAATCCCAGGCACAAATACAGGCTGGGTGGAGAATGGATGGAAAGCAGCCCTGAGGAGAAGGACTTGGGAGTGCTGGTGGACGAGAAGCTCAACATGAGCCAGCAATGCGCCCTTGCGGCCCAGAAGGCCAACTGCATCCTGGGCTGCATCAAGAGGAGCGTGGCCAGCAGGTCGAGGGAGGTGATTCTCCCCCTCTACTCTGCCCTGGTGAGACCCCACCTGGAGTACTGTGTCCAGTTCTGGAGCCCCCAACATAAGAAGGACATGGACCAGCTGGAGAAGGTCCAGAGAAGGGCCACAAAGATGATAAGAGGGCTGGAGCACCTCTCCTATGAAGAAAGGCTGAGAGAGTTGGGGCTGTTCAGCCTGGAGAAGAGGAGGCTCCGGGGAGACCTGATAGTGGTCTTCCAGTACCTCAAGGGGGCCTACAGGAAAGGTGGGGAGAGGCTGTTCAGTAGGGCCTGTTGTGATAGGACGAGGGGTAATGGTTTTAAAATAGAGGGAGGTAGATTTAGATTGGATATTAGGAAAAAATTTTTCAC
>JAAGAY010143745.1:0-62932 GCA_011801015.1 Ardeotis arabs | reverse complement strand
AGGGGGGTAGATTTAGATTGGACATTAGGAAAAAATTTTTCACCATGAGAGTTGTAGATCACTGGAACAGGTTGCCCAGAGAGGTGGTGGATGCCCCATCCCTGGAAACATTCAAGGCCAGGTTGGATGAGGCTCTGAGCAACCTGATCTAGTCAGGGATGTCCCTGCTTCTTGCAGGGAGGTTGGACTAGATGACCTCTGAAGGTCCCTTCCAACTCTAACCATTCTATGATTCTATGATTCTATGAAACACAGTCTACAAAACAACAAAATAATGCCCTCCAAATCAAATAGCTTTCAGAGAGACTGTGAATGACAGAACTCAACAAAGGTTGATCTTTGTATGAATAAGTTCACCTCATTTTAAGCTCCCAGGCTAAAACACCAGCTACTTTCAAGGCCTGTCAAACTCTCTGCCCTGTCGTCCAGCTAGCAGGCTGAACACACGGTGTTTGAATGTCATCTCAGCCCACGCAAATCCAAAAAGTGCCAAAGAGCATTTACTGTCTCTGGATCTCTGAATATTAACCGTCTTTTAGGCTCAGTCAGTCTCTCTAATTGTAAAGCTAGTTGCCACACAGCAGAGAAAACCTGAGAACTCTTTGCCTCGTCTTGTATTCTATGTTTTTTCCTGAGCTACTTACTCAGACAGAGACAGACATCTCATGGGTGAAGTGTCCTATCAGCTTCCAGGCATTATGTCCTGGATCCCAGTTCTTTTCTTAACAGGGTTAAACTCAGACCATTATTAGGCAAAGCGAATCCCACACGCACATGTTGCCAGACAAATTGAATTTACTTTCACTCAGTTAATTAGGATAAGCTTCCACTCTCACGTCAACTGTTTTGCATTCATATGCGGGCACGGTCTCTTCTTCTGCTTCCTGCAATTGCCAGCATAAGGCCAGCAGATTTTCAGACATACTGAAAAGCCATACATGGCTTTTCTGTGACTGATTCAGATCCACCTCCTGGTTCTCACAAGATTCTTTCAAGACTTCGATATCTAACATTTGCTGGAGAGGGCATTTCAGTTGTCATTGTCACATCTCAGCCCTTCAAAAAAGAAACCTACAAAAACCCAAACAAACAAAAGCCACTCAGGAAAGAAGAAAGACAGAAAGTTGTTGAAGAAGGAAACATCTTGCTTTTTTCACCTTGTCCCAAATGAACTGATAGCTTCAATCCTCTTGCAGGCCAGCGCAGATTAGCTCAGGAAATCAGAAACAAGCAGTGGGCTAGAGAACATCCATCTCAGGACTTGGTGGTGCTGTGGTTGCTATCTAATCAAAAGAGAAAGCTTTTTTTCTGTGCTTTTGTACTCCCATCTCAGTAGTGGGGGTAGTCACACACACCTGTCTTGCAATGTACTTCATTGTATGCTAATGCAAAGAGCCACCTAAACATTATTATTTTATTATTGTTATCCAAAGGTTCCTGTTTGCTGGATCACAAGGCAGGCACAAAGAGTGGTTGTGCAAAGAGGGGAGCTCAGCTCAGAATGAACATCTTTCTTTTTCAAATTTTCAACATATCAAATCTTCAACTTTTTCTCCCCCTTCTCCTCTGCATGTTCTGTGAATTTCTGTTCAATGTTATTTCTTCTAGTTGCATGAAAGTCTGCAGAATAAGACCATATTCCTTCATCTACCCTCATTAACTTAGCCCACTTCTTCTAGGTGCAAACACACAGAAGCCTAAAGCACTGCAAGAGCTGAATCTTAATCAGAGATATTTGCTTATACCAAGGTTCCAAGAATGTCCTTACCTAGTGGCAACCTTTGTCTTTCAACTCCTCTTCCGTATGTTTTCCTCTGAATCTGTTAAGTCCATGCAGTTACTTAATCAAATCACCAAAAATGTGTTGAATTAAATAATCAGCTGGTGATTACATCTGAAGGGATAAATAGCATATGACCGGCATTAATCACTCGTACACCCCGAGTGGGTGGTTGATTCCCAAGGACTTTCAATAAAATCTAGAAAGTGCTATATTTTTCCTTGAACGCGGTAGTCTTCAACTGAATCAAATGGAATTTTTTTTCTTACTTCTAATTTGTTAACACTGCAGATCTCAGAATAGAATTGACAATGCTACTAATAACAACATTTTAAAGTTGTTATCCTCACTGAGGTCCTATAGGATTTTATTAGAGCTAATGCAATTCCCCGAGACTCTAATGACAAAAACACACTTTTCAAATCATCTTACATGCCTATCATTGCCATTACTGTTCTTATTGGGTTCCTTAAATACCTAAATATATCAAGGAGGAGAAAGAGATTGTTTTAGCAGTTACATTTGCCACAAAATGTTGTATTAGCTATGTTCTTGCATACCTCTAGGGATAGATGGATTTAAATCTGGGGAGAAAAAATCAGGGAAGGTCAGGGTTATTGCAAATTAATCAGTGATTAATCCTGGCTGAATGCAGGACTTTTTAGTTCACATACTACAGAAAATCCCAGCCCTCATGGCATTTTGTTGTGTTGTGCTTGCTGCTTGTCCCATTATGCAATGCGGTTTTAAGAAGTGCACCCTACAGATTGCAACTGCTTCACTAAAATTCTCATCAAGCCAAAGTGTTCGGTTGTTGCAGTGCAGTGGGTGGTGGGGGGATATAATCTTTAAAAATAGATCCTCAAGTCTTTTCTTAGATTGCAAAAAAATTTCTTGGAAGAAAAAAAAAAAATTCTCCAAGCTACCACACACTCCCCCGTTCGTCTGAAAGTGATTTGTTGGCAAGAATAGAAGTTTGGTTTCCAAGGTAGAGTGAAAGAGCTTAGAGATGGCCTGAGGTTTGGGATAAATATGCCATATTTCTCAGTTACACAAGGTGCCGTAGCTAAGGGGAGATGCAGAGGGGGTACCAGGATGAAGCTGTTTGCCAAAACTCCCCGAGAGCATTTTAATGTGGTGCCTTGTGTTCGAAAGAGGAGTACAGGTGTGACTCACCCTGCTGAGATGCGTGCCAGCCGCTCTGCAGCGTGTGGATGAGACACTGCAAGGCTAAGAAGTCTTTTAGGGCTTGCTCAGACCAAGTCCATGTGTCAGCTGCCCCTTGAATGGGAACAGGCTTCCTCCAGCTTTCACAGAGGCACAAGTACCCAGCGGTACTTGCATTGCTCGTGGTCCTTCAACCCAAAGGACCTGAAGACTGCAGGAGTTTCTGGTAGTGCTGGTGCTTTTGCTACAAAAATCAGTGTTCAGAGAGCTCCAGTCTTGCAAGGTGCTTTCACAGGGCATCATCCAGCCAAAAGCTGCCAAATGTACCAAAGGACTGTCCTCAGCAGGGAGGGCTGCTGCACGCCCGGGGTGAGGGATGGTGAAAAGTTGGGTGTAGGTGAATGAAACTCAGAGCCTTGGGGTGGCTGTGCCCTACAGAGCTTCTTGCAAGAGAAGGTGGATTTAATTCCACTTTGTGGAGACCAAACCTGATGGCTCTGAAGCTCCCACTGAGCCTAGGGCAAAGCATTAGATGTTCCATGAGATGGGTTTGGATGAGCAGCCATTTTCCATAATGAGATGCTTTGTGGGGGTCATGGCCCATGGTGGGACAGGTTTCACAAAGACAGGAGCCTTCTCAGAGCTGTTTCCCATTGAGATGTCTGTTCTCCTGCTCAACCTGCAGATCAGAGACTCTCAGATGGATGACAATCTACTCTTCAGGTGCTGGGGTCAGGCCCTCTGGCCTCCCTGCTGCAGCTTGATCTTTGCTGTTTCTCCATACAAGGTCCCGCTCTTTGCTCCTGTGGGCCCAGAAGGTTCTGGTACCCAACTACAAAGGGAACATCATCACTTGAGGGGGCAGGTGGAGATAGGTGGACTGTGGACAGGTGGACTGTGTTGGTCATTATTTCATGCAGCTTGGACAGATTCAACTTGTGACCTGGGTTTCCTTGTCAAGTCCTTTCTTCAGACTCTCTTCTTCGCATAAAATAATTTATTTTTTTATCAATCAGTCTCACTGATGTTGAACCTTTACTATTCCTAGGATATTGCCTGCAAACTGATCCACAGCCATGAGTAATGGCCACTTCATTTCATCTCAACTTTAATCTTCAGGAAGAAGACATCTCAGCTCTCCCTTGTCCTTAGAAGCCCCTTATCCCACATTTCCCATGCCACAGCCCATGTGAACTTCTGCTCAAGCTAGTGATGATGTGAAGTCCAGCCAACAGCAAGGAGATGTTCAAGATACACCACAGAGAAAGCACCCAGAAGACACTCATATATACCTATTTCCTTCCCCTTTGATAAGCACAAGTACCTTTGCATTCCTATTTTACTCCGTAAAATAGGAACTTTTCTTTTTCCAAGTGGGTCCAGCTGGAAGCATCTACAACCTTCTGTGACGGGGTGGGGAAAGACACCAGCTTTCTGTGTGTCTGATCTGACTGTGTCCTTACAGCCTGTGGGAGGGGCCAGAGAGGGCCTAACCCAATCACTTCCCTGTTGGACTGGGATGTCCATCCTGCAAGTTCGGAGCTGCACCTGCCCTGGTGTCTGAGCCCTGGTCCTGCAAGAGATCCAGCACTGGCACAAGGAGGCACAGGAGCAGGGTCAGTTTTTGGAGCAGTCAGCTCTCACGCACCGCTTTGGAGAAGGCAGGTATAACCCATTCCTGAGTACATGTCATAACCCCTGTTACACCCCTTGCTTCCTCTCCCTCCAGCCCCACAAATCAGTTTTGTCTTTCCTGGGATTCAGCTTCTAGAGAAAAGCTGTAGGAAGCCCATCACCTTGGCCTTTGGGCTTAGGCTGCCTGCTGGATCTCTTTTGTGCATCTTAAGGGCAAGTTCCTTATGTTCCACAGAGGCCCACACCTCTCCACATGCCATGCAGGAGCTGTTTAATTGTGCCCCCTTCCCCACCTCTCTCTCTGGATCCCAATTTAAAATTATTTTAATACATTCCACCCATTTTTCCCCCTCCTGTCAGTGTTACCCTAAGTCTGATGCTCACCCACGCTCAGAGCAGAAAGGGCACGGGAAGTTGTGAGGGATGCACCCACTCGAGTGAGTGAATCGTGCTTTGGTTACCGTGGTTTGGAGCGACATTTATATACGCTCAGCTATAGCTTAACAATTAGAAGTGTGGTAAATAGCAGAGTGTTTGACCATTGCTTAAATCACTGTCTAAATTATTGTCTAATCACCATCTAAATTGTCATAGAATCATAGAATCACAGAATGGTTAGGGTTGGAAGGGACCTTCAGAGGTCATCCAGTCCAACTCCCCTGCAAGGAGCAGGGACATCTCCAACCAGATCAGGTTGCTCAGAGCCTCATCCAACCTGGCCTTGAATGTTTCCAGGGATGGGGCATCCATCACCTCTCTGGGCAACCTGTTCCAGTATTCCACAACCCCCATTGTGAAAAATTTTTTCCTAATATCCAATCTAAATCTACCTCCCTCTGTTTTAAAACCATTACCCCTAGTCCTGTCACAACAGGCCCTACTGAACAGCCTCTCCCCATCTTTCCTGTAGGCCCCCTTGAGGTACTGGAAGACCGCTATGAGGTCTCCCCAGAGCCTCCTCTTCTCCAGGCTGAACAGCCCCAACTCTCTCAGCCTGTCCTCACAGGACAGGTGCTCCAGCCCTCTCATCATCTTCGTGGCCTCCTCTGCACTCTCTCCAACTGGTCCATGTCCTTCTTACGTTGGGGGCTCCAGAACTGGACAGAGTACTGCAGGTGGGGTCTCACCAGGGCAGAGTAGAGGGGGAGAATCAGCTCCCTCGACCTGCTGGCCACACTCCTCTTGATGCGGCCCAGGATGCGGTTGGCCTTTTGGACTGCAAGGGCGCATTGCCGGCTCATGTTGAGCTTCTCGTCATTTAAATCATCATTTAAATAATTGTTAAATCATTATCAAATCATTGTCAAATTATTAAATTGCTCTTTAACTAACATTCAATTATTGCTTAATCACCATTTGATTTTCATTCTCTCATCAATTAATTACCACTTGACCACCATTTAACCATTAATAAAACCCTTTTAGTTAGCCCCACAATAATGAATTCTCTTAATAATTCCCCTGTGACAGAAGTCTCAGCCAGAAGGTGAGGGGACATGTTAAGCAAAGCAGCTATGGCACATTTAGCCGTAAAAGCCCAAACTGTCCCCAAAGGTCACCACGCTGTCACACTACACTTCCTATGGAGCGGAGCGCTGCTATCGCTGCTCCATTGAAGCTGAGCTGGAAATGTGCATGATTCACAACACAGATAGGGTTATTTTCCTTTAATAAACCTTTCCCGAACCAAACTATTTTGCCTTTCTGTGTCCCCACCCCTCATCCTGCTTCCGCCAATAAAGGCATTTCCTACTCCAGCCTCAGAAAATTTCCTACTCCGTTGCTGCACCATAATTTCCTGCAGCCTTCCTGATGTTTGTCCTCTGAAATGCCTCAATACATATAAAGGCTTTCATAAAGCTGACTCGCTCACAGAAAAAATGGGAGTAGAGCCCAACAAGCTGTTTTGAAGTCAACCAACATGTAGTCGGGGTGGTTTTTCTCCTTGCTCACTGCCAGCACTGAGGGTGGAGGGTGGGGAGGGAAGGAGGAAAGGTGAGGGCAAGGTTGTGTTGAAGCAATGGTCTGTGTCCCCCACAAAGCAATCATGAGCTTCATAAGCTATGGGCTTTTGTGTGAAATCCCTGATTTCTGTGGCACGTTTATTGATTTGTGCAGCTAATGTATTTGGTATGTCAAATGGAATCATAGAATCACAGAATGGTTAGGGTTGGAAGGGACCTTCAAAGGCCATCCAGTCCGACCTCCCTGCAAGGAGCAGGGACATCTCCAAACAGATCAGGTTGCTCAGAGCCCCATCCAACCTGGCCTTGAATGTTTCCAGGGATGGGGCATCCACCACCTCTCTGGGCAACCTGGGCCAGTGTTCTACCACCCTCAGTGTAAAAAAATTTTTTCCTTATATCAAGTCTGAATCTACCTCCCTCTATTTTGAAACTGTTACCCCTGGTCCTATCACAACAGGCCCTACTGAACAGTTTCTCCCCATCTTTCCTGTAGGCCCCCTTTAGGTACTGGAAGACCACTATCAGGTCTCCCCGGAGCCTCCTCTTCTCCAGGCTGAACAGCCCCAAAACTCTCTCAGCCTGTCCTCATAGGAGAGGTGCTCCAGCCCTCTGATGATGTTGATGGCCTCCTCTGGACTGTCTCCAACTGGTGAATAGTTTATTAACATTCAGGAGAGTTACATCCTGATTTAGATTTTTTATTACAGAACTATACCAGGTTTAGATATTAAACTATCAGTTTTCATTTTTCTTTTTTTTTTTTTTTCCACTCCAAAAGGTATGAAAATGGGTTATTCCTAGTGGAAGAGCTTTATTGCTGCAAGCCTGGACTCCGCTCGCTGTCTCCCACGGAAGGTGAGGCAAAGCTGCTGCTCTGGTGACCTGGTAGGAGCTGTCGTTTGTGTTTTGCTTGCTGGAAAGGTCCCACTCAAAGCCCTGTTTGTCCGCAGCGAGCATGGGTCCCTGCTGTGAAGAGATAAGGGGGTCATGGATGACACAGGGTGCCCGGCCCGTTGAAGGGCTGCAGGACCTGGCTGGAGGGGCGACTGCGGACGGGCTTCAGGCTGTGCCGTACAGCTCCAGGGGGAAGCAGCAGCGCTGCACTTCAGTGTGAATCTTTTTTTTTTTAATTTGATTTGGCTTTTTCTTGGCCGTAAAAGATTGCTGCAAACACGGAGCTTTTAAATTAAAGGGAGTTAATGAAAGTGTACCTGTGATAACTATTACCAGCTCCCTTGTACATTCAACAGTCGCATTAAGATGATTTCTTATTATCTCTAAATCCATTCCAGAGGCATCTTCTCGCTGTTACAGCCCTCCTGTGCACCATCACAGGTGCAGCTTTGCTGCCCAGCGTGGCAGGAAAAGAAAAAAAAAGGCCAACTGTGTTGCTACAGCCCTGACTTGGCTTTTTATTTTTTTTTTTCTGAGGCAGATGAGATGGGGCTTACCAGGAACCCTGCTCAACATTTCCCTCGAATAAAGCGTGTTCATGTATCTGCATCCCCTGGGTATTCTTAATGCAAATGGAGACCACCTAAAATGAGAGGAAATCTCTCTTTTATTACAAGAACAGCAATGCAGCTTTCGGCTGAGAGCATGCCGCCTTGTACGGAACGGTATCAAACAAGACAAAAATGGAATATTGTGTTGGTGTAGCCAAGGCTGCTGCAACCACTTCAGTCCCCGGAGTCGATTAGGCAGAGTTTACGAGCAAGGCAGACCATCCAAAATATATTTGGTGCATTGTCAGTCACAGATAGCCCATGAAAAATGCATTTTCATACAGCAGTCGCTTCATTTCGATTGAACCAGGCATTCTTCCCTGAACATTTCTCTCTGATGCAGCTGGAGGATTTTGCTGCTGGTTTGGTTTTGGCTTATTTATCTCACATGTCCACTTTCTGGTAACAAGGTGAGGTCACAAGCCAGAGGCCAGGTCTGTGACTTCCAGCTTTGCTTTGTCTGAGTGACAAACAAGGGGCCACTAATTGTTCCTACCAGAGAGGAGATGCTGAGGAGGCACAGAAAACCCTCTCCACTTCTCACAGCCACTGTCTGCTACAGAGGAGGTCCCGATCCTGATGCATCGATCGTTCCCAGCACATTGCTTGGCTTTGGGGGTGGAGGGCGCAATATTTCTTTACCAAGGGAGCAGTCAAATACTGGAACAGGCTTCCTAGAGAGGTGATCAATGCCCCTAGCCTGTCAGTGTTTAAGAGGCATTTGAACAATGCCATTAGTAATATACTTTAACTTTTGGTCAGCCTTCATTGGTCAGGCAGTTGGACTAGATGATCATTGTAAATCCCTTCCAACTGAAATAGTCTGTTCTGTTCTGTTCTGTTCTGTTCTATTCTGTTCTATTCTATTCCATATTGTTTTTCTTGGACTCACAAGCACAACGTACACAAGTTGAGGGAAGGTACATCAGGGCAACACACTCCCTCGCTTGAGTCATTGGGGTTGGTACACGCTGCAGCTGTCGCCATAGGGTTGGACCACCAGTAGCTCCAGGGCCTCCTCTCTTAATGTGAATTATAGTATCACCAAGACAGAGGCTTCAAAACACTTAGGAGACATCTTTATATCTTCAGGTGGAAGTGAGAAATAGAGCTGCTGAAGTGTTTCCTCCTGGGAAAGATGGTGAAGTAAAAATAAACTTCGGGTTGAGCTAAGCGAGGTTGTGTCTACACGTGTGTGAGGCAGTTGCCTCAAAGTCCTGGGCTCTGCAGGGTGATCTGATGAACCATGTCCTCCTAGGCAATCTGAATCTGCCCCCAGATCCCACCCACCTGGACACCAGCAGCACTCGCAACATCCCAAACATGGCAGAGAGACCAAGACCACCTCCACCACTGCTTCGGCAAAGCAGCCATGGAGCTGGAGGGGAGGCTGTGCCAGTCTGCCATGCCAGAAGCTGATGTGCCCTTTAGTGTTCGGAAGAGGAGCTGGGAGCCACATCGCCAGCGCCAAGGAGGGAGACGTGGCATTTAGCCAAGCTTAACTTCTTGCTGCGTGGCAGCGCTTCACATTCAGTATTTTAAATGTAGCACTGGAACTGCGTATAAAGATCTGTCACTAAGCAACAAAACAAGGATTTTGCAGGAGATAGTAAGGTGATACTGAATCTCCTTTCCTCCTCCCTCCTCTCCAATGCACCAAGGTCGTCAGAAGCCGGAGTCTTGCCTGTGTGTTTCTTGGGATCTGGTGGGAGGATCGATAAATCAGGGAAGAGAGGACAACGGTATCGTGGGCTAATTCAAACCAGATGTGTCAGGTCTGAAGGGAGAGCCTAGCCAGGCAGGGCTCTTATTCTCCTCCCAGTGCCCAACCTTGAAAGGAGGCAGGCAGCAGAGCAGGGCAAGGGGTGGACAAGCCTTGAGTAGGTGAAGGATGCACTTGAAAGCAGAGAGGAGGACTTGATCCACAGCATGGACCCTGGGACTCTCTTTGATGGCTTCAAACCCAGAAACTGAGGGTTAGTTTAAAAAACCAAAACGGTACAGCCCAGCTACAGAAAAGGGACACAAAAAAGAGCAAAGGATTACAAAATGAATAAATCTGATGTCAGAAAAAATTCCCTGAAAATGGAAAGAGAGGAGTGGGGAAAGGGGTTTGGAGCCAAGCCCTACAACGGAGCCTTGTGCAGCAGCAGCGGCAAGCAAGGCTGATGCAGGGGCTTTTTCAGTTTTGAACGCAGATGTCTGCCTGGTCTGTGATCTGTGCCCAGCGTCGTTGCTCTTTGCATTGCCCCCGAAAGAACCAGCCGCTGTCCACAGCGCAATGAGCAGAGGCAAGCTAAACCCCGGTGACAGTGATGGGTGGCACGTTTCCATGAGCATCCTATATGTGCAAACAGATAGAGCATCACCTCCCAGCTGCCAAAACACTGCCGCCTTATCTACAGCGCAGCAAGGGGCGCAGGGAAAAGGGAGAGGGAAAACATGACCCTGGTCATTCGGTAACTGCTCAAAACGCCTCTCAGCTGAGGGTCTCATCAGAGCAGGTTTGCACAAAGCAAAGATAAAGCTGCAGCAGGTTTCCCCTTTCCCCCGGACGTTTTACAGCGGAGGTCCCCAGGAGAGTCGTATTTTCCCATCACGTGGCTCCTCGCTGACATACCGCATGATGTCCTGCTCACCCGGAAGGTCACTGCGCACCTGGCCGATGGTGCGCATGGCGAAAAGGAAAAATACTGGGAACGAGCCGCATTCCTGCTCTTTGTAGCACGGCAGCGCTGAAGAGCCCACATACGAACCTGGCCCCCGTGGAGCTGCAACCCTGGACAGGGAGGTAAAGGGTTTTGCTCTAGCTCACCTCCAACAAAATGAGTGTCCTGTGCTCACGGTGTTTGCGTGCAGAGGTATCGCCCTGGATCCTTTTAAACACATTGGCTAACTTCATCCACGTTTGATGGGACAGGGCAGGGGGATTTATCTCACTCGAATGCAGTAGTCTGGTAAGTAGACGTCTCCTTCTCAGCTAGTCACCTTGTCCTCTCTTTATAGCCACTGGCAAAAAAAAAAAATAGGTATTTTGGGTTGTAAATGCAACTTTCCTGAGGCAGGGTGGGTGTTTGCTTAAAGATGGCTGGACTCCTTCCCCACAGAGCCACTTTCTCCCTGTGGATTTGCCGGGGAGCACAGATGACCACCCTGCAAATCACAACAGATCATTATGTGGCTCCTGTTCATATCCAGTGGTTTTAAATAAAGAGGTTTGTGTTAATTACATCACCGATCCCTCCTGTTGTTTGTCCCAACAGAGCCTGTGTGACCTCAAGCCCCTGATACAGACTGAGCACAAGCTTTAGAGGACACAATTTTATATTGAAACCAACAGCAGCCACATTTGGAGAGCTGTACAAAAGGTAAAATCTGGTGGATTTACCCAATATTTGTATTGAAAATAATATCCCAAAGCATTTGCATGTATTGTGTATTATTTTTGTGCTAAATTTAAATACTCAGTCTCCAAGGGCTTTGTTCTAGATATGTTTGGTTTGAATCTACGTACAATTCAAATCCTACAGACCTGGGCCAAGTGCCTGAAACGCCCTCCTCAAGAGACTTGTAAAGACACAGGCTTGGCCAGGACTTCAGCCAAGTGTGGAAAGACAGGAGCATCTTGTGTCTCTTCCAGTAATAAAGAGTCTCCAGGGGCTCAGCTCTCCAAGGGAGGGAGAGCAGGATGGGATGGGCAGGCTTTACACCTTTACATCTTCCTCCAGGCTTTTTGTAGGTGCCATGGTAGGAAAGGAGAAACCCCTTACCTGGTCTGCCTTGTGCTGCAGGTCTGCAATGGTGGCACCTTCTCTGCTGGCATCTTCCATGTCACCAAATGACAACAGCTGGCTGTAGGGGTTTTATTAATGAATTAAATTATCCTGTTAAAGTCTCATTCCACGGCTTTTCTGCTCTGCTCTTCACTTACTTTACACTCATGTCACCTTTGCTCTCATGCTTCCTCCAGGGATCTGCAAATACCCTAAGCTGGCAAGGTGGCATCTTCTGGGGTGACATCCTTCTGCATCCCTGGAGCCCATGTCCTCAACTGACACAAAACATATTTGCAGGCAGAGAGGAGCACATCTGAAAGCTGTATTCGTTCCATGAACCCTTTTAATTCTCAGGAGCCTGTGGCCTCTCTCAAGCCAGAGGTGAGGGAAAGTACAATCACTATTAAACTGATGATTTGAGAGGTATTTTATTTTATTTTTTTGTTTTAGAAAGAAATAAAAAGATGAAAGGGGAAAAGTTCCCTGTTTCACACTTCTTAAGGTCACACTTCATATTAAGGTTCCATTTATAAAGAACACATAAATGCTTAATACACGTTGAAGTGATTGATGAATCATTTATTGTATATTGCTATTGAACTGTTGGTCTCTAGAGCTGTGACTTCATCATCTATAATACCTGCAGCTGCCGTACATACAGCCATTGATAATGTTGGAACACAAAGTATTCGTGTGCATAACGTGCTTACATCTAACATTTATGAATGCTTTATAAACAATTTATAAATGAAATCTTAATATACAGTGTAACCTATTTTTAATGTCATGGCAGTTACATAACCCATTTGGCCTCAATTCATCTCTGTGAACTTCGGGCACCTTGCAGAGGTGCCTCTGGTTGTAGCCCTGCACTGTTTCTCTCTGCATTTCTACCCTCCCTTCCCCCCACTGCTTATTTACCCCTGTGCTCCCCCAAAAAGCACTGTAAATGTGTCTGTGAGGGATGCTGCAACCTCACAAGCTTCAACAGTCTGTGCAACGATAGAGCTGCCCATCGACAACCCCCTCACACACTAAAGGAAAACATTTCCCTGCTTTTCTTTCCCCTTTCCAACCCAAGCCCATTGCACACGTTCATGCTGGTGTTGCCACGCAAGGAGGTGAATCGGGCAAATGGATAAGGAATGGCATCTGTGCTCTGATCTAGATTAGAAATAAGGAATAAATTCTTCACTGTGAGGGTGGTGAGGCACTGGAAGAGGTTGCCCACAGAAGTTGTGGATGCCCCATCCCTGGAAGTGTTCAAGGCCAGGTTGGATGGGGCTTTGAGCAACTTGGTCTAGTGGAAGGTGTCCCTGCGCATGGCAGGGGGGTTGGAACAAGATGATCTTTAAGGTCTCTTCCAGCCCAAACCATTCTATGATTCTATGATTCCATGACTGATTCTATGATTCTATGATCTGAGCTGTTGCGAAAGGAGGTGGTAGGCAGACGTCAAAACAGGACCACGATGTCTCTTCAGCCATCAGCCTGGACCATTCTGTAAGAACATGGGCAGAATTTGGAGAGCAGAAGGCCGCAGTTTCTGACACAGATTAGTGATGACATCCTCATAGGCATTAACAAGATGCTCATTGTTAAACCGTTTCAATAGTTGGCCTGATTTCTTTCTGGCAGCGTCTACGTTGTTTTGTTCAAACCGGATAAATGCTGAAAAGGGGCTGAAATCGCCCTTCTTCAGTCATGGTATCAGAGTACATTGGGCTGTAACGAATTCTTCTCTTCAGAGGATCCAGTGCTCCTTCATCACAAAGTGGTGCTGTGTTTCCTCATTGTTAACATATGCCTTCCCTTACGCCAAGTAATTTCTGAGCAGTTCCTGAGAAGTTTTCCTGTGGATGCAGAGATGGGAAGGCTGAGAGGATGTCGGCGCAGCCCTTGGAGGAGGAACACATGAAGAGCAACGGCAAGCAGGAGGTGGTTGAGCACTGTCTTGCCTAGTACGCAGCCTTTGGGTATAATGTGATAACGTAAGTCTATGCATATGATTTACTCTTTCAAGGCTCATTACTGTGGTTGGTAACTGCCCTGGAAGGACATTCTGCACTCGCAGACTTGTATATATCTCTGAAATATCTCAAGATGCTTTTAAAAGAGGACATGAGAGCCAAACTCTCAGTTAACAACTGAAAGCTTGAAGCCATTTTTTTTCCCCAGTAGATGACCAAAGTGGTAGGAGGGCTCTGATGGAGACGCAGAGGAAGAAGGGAGAAAAAGAAAGGGACATGTTGATCCTTTCTGTTGGGACCAACCAAAGAAAAGCAGAAAAGCAGTGAGTGGAAGAGCTGGTGAGAAGGATTAGGTAAGAAATATGGACAAGTAAGAAACAAAGAGCTAAAAGGACGCTGGACAACTCAAGGACTCTGAACTAAGGCCCAAAATGATCTAACCTGCAAAAGTAAACATGTATCATTGAACAATGGACATGAAAATCATCCAGATCCACAAGTCTTCTGTATTAAGAGAAAAGCATTAGTGTTTACAAACCTCTGTAAAGCATGTACCTGTAGGAAAGCCTTCAAACCCCACCTGTGCCCAAACAGCTGAACTGCAAGCCCAGAGCTCTCAAAAGCCATGCTTGACATCCCAGGGAGCTGGCAGACAGCACTGTTCCAGTGTGAGTAGTGCAAGCAGGACGGATGCACGGTCCCATTTCAGTGAGAGACAAAGGGCCCACACCCAGAGGATCCAAGGAAGGGAGAGTGCAGCTGGCTCTCACTAGGGAGAGCTTAAGAACTTCTAGATTGGAAATCCAAACACGGGAGCCTCAGGACTTTGACATGAGCTCAGACAAGGCTGGAGATCACATGATGCGCACAAAACAAATGCTTCCAGTCAGTCCTCCCAGATATACCACCTCCGTAACCTTTGAGCTGTTTCTGTAGAGGATGGAAAGGATCAGAGAATCACAGAATGGTTTGGGTTGGAAGGGACCTTTAAAGGTCATCTAGTCCAACTCCCCTGCAAGGAGCAGGGACATCCCTGACTAGATCAGGTTGCTGAGAGCCTCATCCAACCTGGCCTTGAATGTTTCCAGGGATGGGGCATCCATCACCTCTCTGGGCAACCTGCTCCAGTGCTTCACCACCCTTACTGTCAAAAGTAGGATACTGAACCGTAAGTAACCTTTCCTGTGACTGCATCTCTCTCCCCTCAGCTGACAGTTAATGGACACTGACACAGGAGCCACACTATGCAGCATCTCTCTTTCATCATCTCTGAGCTCATCTCAGAAGAGAAAGTTTGAGTGAAGTTAAAATTTCAGTCCCAGGGTCATATACATTCTTTCAGAGACAGAACACAGCATCAGGAGATACATTATTATTACCAGTGAAAACATAAAAACACTATCAGGAATTATAGACAAAAGAGACAGGCAGAGGTGTAAATAACACAAGATAAGTATTTATTCAGACAGTTAAATTTACACAACTTATGCTTCTCCAATGCATACATATATTGGACCAACGTCTGCTGTCAGCAGTGGTGATTTAAATTAGGAATGATTTAATTCAACCAAGTGGGATCATTTCAGATTTACATCTGTGTAACAATGTGCCGTTTGGCTCATCATGTTCAAAATAATAGCAGGGTGGTTCAAATAAATAAAAACAAGTTTTCAGTTCCAGAAAAGGTGAGCAGATCAGAAAAGTATCATCCTTTTTTCAAGCACTGCAAAGACCCATCCTGACAGCAATCCCAGTGATGCAGTATTCTCATTTCAAATATCTTCCCCTCACTCTTCTCCAAATTACACTGACACTTAAATATTCTCCTCCTGGACAAGTCACAAATGATCCCCAGAAGGAAGAATTTCTTGCGTGTCATCTCTCTTACCAAGACAAGTAGAAGTGTGAGAAAATTGGGGAAGATATAAATGCCAAAAGCAACTAAGCATCAAAGTTGACAAGGGGCAGAGTGGTCTACTATATAATGAACAGATCGACCATTAAGGGTCAGCTCACACACAAGAACTTACATTTATGAGCACATATGGCAGATTTATAATGGCATATTGGAAACGTAGGAAATATGCAGCTTGCTTTTGTTATAGTAAAACCTGTTCCCATTCCAACAGCTTCAGCAGGCTGTGGATCAGGATCCTTTCTAAGTAAAGGGCACAGGAGTGTTGCATCCCAGTATAGGCTTCACAGAACAATACGCTCTCTTCTCAGAGAACAGTCTCAAAAATAAACTAGGAAACGATCCCTTAGCTGGGTAAGCTGAAGCATCCTGACTGCAACAGCCTCTGCTTCAGAATATTTTTGTTTCAAATGCAATGTGGTCCTTACAAAGCCTTAGCTGTATTTCTAGCATCTGCAGATTACCTGCTGGGAATACTGAGTAAAACCCAATTTGGATTTCACTGCAACAGTGTTGTGTAACACAGTACAGAGACACATGTCAAAAGCAAGCTTTTACGGAGAAGATTAATATATTTAATTCCTGCTCTCCCGGGATCTTATTTTTCTGTGTATATGTCTACGCAGTGACAGAGAATTCTGCCTCATGGCACAAACGGGTCAACTGAGCTCCACCAACACAAAAAACATGCCCAACTCAGCTGCTTGGACCCTCTCTCCATGAATGTCTCTGGCCCAGAGCCACTGTGCACGCCTAAGGAATAGTTTTCCTACCGGACATTGCGTGCTGGCAGCTGATGGAGCAGTATATCACTGTGAGTAAATCATCAGTCTGTCTCAGATTGCCATCAGTTTAAGACTGAAGACTTCCACTGTGGCATTCAAAGCCGGGTACAGAGCCACAGCTCAAGAGCAAACAGTGATAACATTGCCACAATACAGATTTTGAGAGATAATACCTTGCGTACACTGGAAATACAGCTACCATGCTACAGCTATAGTTCCCTCAAATTAGAAATATATTTAGGATGAACACTTTACAGTCATTTGCAAACATGCAATGGACTGAATGTCGAGCACTGTCGTTCCTATGGGAAACACCAGTCACATCTAAACGTAAAATACAACTGGGCATGGTGCGGAGAGCCAGAATGAGCTATATGGGCTCGTGCTCCTCAGCATGAGCAGGGCAGACCAGGTCAGGCATGAAGAGGTGTGCCCACATTCGGGTGAAGCCTAAACAAAAAATCTGCGAAGAGGTTTTGCATGTAGATTTAGCTAACTGGAACACCCGTGCCACATCTTGGTGTG
Source organism: Ardeotis arabs (assembly GCA_011801015.1). NCBI lineage: Eukaryota > Metazoa > Chordata > Aves > Otidiformes > Otididae > Ardeotis > Ardeotis arabs. The sequence goes on along the minus strand of JAAGAY010143745.1, from coordinate 45,907 downwards.
TCCACCCCCAAAAGTACATTACCACTAAATTTAAGAGCTGCAAGCTGTGTATTTAAGGAAAGATTGAGACAGGTTTGAAACATATGGCCCATGAAGTAATATATTAATCATACAGCTAAGATCTCCTTGCTTTACATGGGGTAAATGCAGGTCTCTTTATACAAAAACATTATTCTGAAAGACAACAGTACATTCATCAACTACTTTTATGGTCAGGAATTCCATGGCCTTTATTGCCTAATAATTAAACTTAATCATTCTAACACAAAGAAGGAAAAAATGAATAAAGCCCACAGAATAAAGCCCAGTCTATTATTATGAAAAATCTGATCAGAAGAGTTTGCAAAAACTCATGCAAAGTGATATTAATGACCAGCTGATTAATTCTGGTGGCTCTGTAAGTGTCTGCAAATGTTTCAAACGATTGTGATTGTATAAAGCAGAACTATGAAAGCCCAAATTCACAGGCAAGCCCTAGGCAACCCAAAAAGTTGGCTTTCTCAAGGACAAAACTCTTTAGCTCTTCATTGCCATCTTTCATTTCTTGTTCATAGATGCATCAAACTAAAGGCAGTAACTTTACCAGGAGCAAGTGGCACTGGGCTCAGGAGAGGAAGAGAATGACTGGAGGCACGTTTGCTATTCTTACTTTCAGTAACACAGAAAAAAGCATCACTACTGCTACTTACTACCAAAGACACCAAACACTCAGCAAACAAGTGGACAAGATCAAGCCTGGGAACAAGTCTCAGAGAGAACTACATCTCAAGGGTACATGCCATGGGTCCAGCATAAGCCAGGAGGAATTTCATACAGATATACAACTCTTCCTGAAAAATACTAAACTGGGATTATTCAAGTTGGAATTGAGACCTTTGAACACATGGTTAAATTCAACTGTCTTAAATTCAGCCCTCAAGACCCTTTCAAACCCACTGATATCAACAGGATATATGAAAGTATAATGCATATATTTGCAGCTTCAAAGGCTTTCTGAAAACAGCGGAAAACTCTAGCATAGTTATAATCTCTCTCTCTGAAATTAGCCAAAGCAGCTGCCCAAATGACTACCAGCCAATTCAGAAAGTGTTCAGCTGTGCCTCCAAAGTAGAGACTGTGGCCTGGGGTTAGAAAGAAACAAGACGGGGGTCAAGCGGAGGATGTGCCGAGCATTTCTGTGCGCTGTGGTTAACCAAATAGCACACAGCACATTTACAGCTTTGTTTGGACCACAGGCTCCATAGCACGGATGTGGACACTGGGAAGGCAGAACCAGGAGAGAGGCAGCTCCCTGCTGCAGGTGTCTTCATGGAATTTGATATTCAGGTAGAAATCACCTGTGTAGAGAAAGAGAAGTGCTCCAAAGTACACAGAGTCTTTGGTCGGCTTCACCTGGAAAAAGAGAATGTGAAAATTAGTACAATTAAACCAGCAACAAACCAAAATAACCGCACTTTGCAAATCAGGAGCTCCTTCAAATGATCTCAAGGTACTTTAGATTCACATCTCAATATTGCCTTTGCACAAAAAGAAGTAAAGATCTTGGCCATCGTATTTGAGAAGTCGTGGCGGTCTGGTGAGGTCCCTGATGACTGGAAGAGAGGGAACATAATCCCAATTTTTAAAAAGGGGAACAAGGAGGACCCGGGCAACTACAGGCCAGTCAGCCTCACCTCTGTGCCTGGCAAGGTGAAGGAGCAGATTCTCCTGGAAACCATGCTAAGGCACATGGAGAGCAAGGAGGTGGTTGGTGACAGCCAACACGGCTTCACCAAGGGCAGATTATGCCTGACCAATTTGGTGGCCTTCTATGAGGGGGTGACAGCATCGGTGGACAAGGGACGAGCAACGGATATCATCTGCCTGGACTTGTGCAAAGCTTTTGACACTGTCCCGCACGACATCCTTCTCTCTAAACTAGAGAGGCATGGGTTTGATGGATGGACCACTTGGTGGATAAGGAGTTGGCTGGATGGCCGCACTCAGAGAGTGGTGGTCAACGGCTCGATGTCCAAGCGGAGACCGGTCACGAGTGGCGTCCCTCAGGGATCCGTGTTGGGCCCGGCCCTGTTCAACATCTTTGTCGGCGACATGGACAGTGGGATAGAGTGCACCCTCAGCAAGTTCGCCAGTGACACCAAGCTGTGTGGTGTCGTTGACACGCTGGAGGGGAGGGATGCCATCCAGAGGGACCTGGACAGGCTGGAGAGGTGGGCCCGTGCCAGCCTCATGCAGTTCAACCAGGCCAAGTGCAAGGTCCTGCACCTGGGTGGTGACAATCCCAGGCACAAATACAGGCTGGGCAGAGAATGGATGAAGAGCAGCCCAGAGGAGAAGGACTTGGGAGTGCTGGTCAACAAGAAGCTCAGCATGAGCCGGCAATGCGCCCTTGCGACCCAGAAGGCCAACCGCATCCTGGGCTGCATCAAGAGGAGCATGGCCAGCAGGTCGAGGGAGGTGATTCTCCCCCTCTACTCTGCCCTGGTGAGACCCCACCCGGAGTACTGTGTCCAGTTCTGGAGCCCCCAACATAAGAAGAACATGGACCAGTTGGAGAGGGTCCAGAGGAGGGCCATGAAGATGATAAGAGGGCTGGAGCACCTCTGCTGTGAGGACAGGCTGAGAGAGTTGGGGCTGTTCAGCCTGGAGAAGAGGAGGCTCCAGGGAGACCTGATAGTGGTCTTCCAGTACCTCAAGGGGGCCTACAAGAAAGATGGGGAGAGGCTGTTCAGTAGGGCCTGTTGTGATAGGACAAAGGGTAATGGTTTTAAAATAGAGGGGGGTAGATTTAGATTGGATATTAGGAAAAAACTTTTCACAATGAGAGTTGTAGAACACTGGCCCAGGTTGCCCAGAGAGGTGGTGGATGCCCCATCCCTGGAAACATTCAAGGCCAGGTTGGATGAGGCTTTGAGCAACCTGATCTAGTTGGGGATGTCCCTTCTCCTTGCAGAGGGGTTGGACTAGATGAACTTTGAAGGTCCCTTCCAACTCTAACCATTCTGTGATTCTATTATTCTATGATCTTGTCCCTATTCTAGCAAAGGTAGCATTGAAAATTAAATCCTGTGTTATCCTCTCATGCAGTAAAGCTCTGGCACAGCTTAAATCAGAATAAAGATCTTCAGGAGTTCCTGATTCCAGAACAGAGCTGGTTTAAGGCAGAAGTCCCCAGAGTGTCCTGAATATTCAGGCACATCTTTCCTCAGATTGCATTTATCAACATCTATATTAAAGGCTTAAACCATGGCTCTGAACTCATGTTACACACATGGTGAAACACCATTTAACAACTTAGCACTAACTAAATTCATCCCCACTTATTATTCTGACACAATCTGACTGAAAATTCTAATCAGGAATCTTTAATATTCGCTATCATTGAAATAATTAAGCTTAGCAAGAAACATTCCATGAAAAGTAGCCACCCTGATTTAACTTCTTCTAATTAAATAGAGAGTTCACACTGTTTCTATATTTACAAATATATTTACAAAACCATTCATGATCCATGCCTTCACAACAAATAATATATCTCAGTCCATCATTTCAGCAAGACACTTAAGTAATTTCTAACTTTAACAATCTCATGGCTGTTCAGCGTGTGATAATGTTTGCATTAATGTCTGCTTCCACAAGATGTTAAACCCAGTTTCAGAGTGCCTAGAACTGGGTTAAAGTTGCTGCAGATGCAAAACACGGAATCAGCACAAAGCCATTCTATTACATGGAATTTATTAAAAAAATTGTGAAAAGGCAACTTCATCGCAGCAAAAAAGACCCAATAAAAGGCACCTGATGCTCCTCAGTATTGGTCTTCCCTCAGCCAAGACAATCTTACCAGTTCCCTTCTGCTCTCTGGGCCCTGAAACCATCAACTCAAGAAATACTCATGGGGTCATTCCTAGTTTCACAGGTATGCCTGTGCCCATGTATTTTCTTTTTTACTTGAATACTCATTGGTAATGGGCCTCGCTTTGGTCATCTCCAAATACCTCAGTGTCCATCATGTTAGAGTCCAGCGCTGATTCCAAATAACAGTGTGGCATACCACTGGTCAGCCAAGCTGAAACCCAAGCCCAAACACAACATTCTAGTGTTGGATCCAGGACTGAGCTGTCCAGATGTGCTGGACTTGATTGGATTCAGGCAGAGAAAATCTTTCTTTGCAAGGGACATCACTGGGAACTGATGGGACATTACCACCTGGAACAATGAAGGTATGAGGCTAAGGCTCCAAGATAGGTTGTCAGGATTCTTGTCCACTATAAAAAATTTGGTCATACAGTAAACTGGAACATCCACAAACAGGTATTAGAATCACAGAATCATAGAATGGTTTGGGTTGGAAGGCACCTTTAAAGGTCATCTAGTCCAACCCCCCTGCAAGGAGCAGGGACATCTCCAACCAGATCAGCTTGCTCAGACCCCCGTCCAACCTGGCCTTGAATGTTTCCAGGGATGAGGCATCCACCACCTCTCTGGGCAACCTGTGCCAGTGTTTCACCATCCTCATTGTAAAAAATTTCTTCCTTACATCAAGTCTGAATCTACCTCCCTCTACTTTAAAAGCATTACTCCTTGTCCTATCACAACAGGCCCTGATAAAGAGTTTCTCCCCATCCTCCCTGTAGGCCCCCTTGAGGTACTGGAAGACTGCTATCAGGTCTCCCTGGAGCCTTCTCTTCTCCAGGCTGAACAGCCCCAACTCTCTCAGCCTGTCCTCATAGGTGAGGTGCTCCAGCCCTCTGATCATCTTTGTGGCCTCCTCTGGAGCCACTCCAACAGGTCCATGTCCTTCTCATGTTGGGGACTCCAGAGCTGGACGCAGTACTCTATTTCCCAGTACTAAGTGGGAAAGTGTCTATGGACACCCTTGGCTGAAGGGCACCTTGGCATTGCATAGGAAGGCAAGAACAAAGATAATGACTAGACCATGGCACGGGAGACAGGGGAGACAAACCACTAGAGAAGTTTTCCAGGGGTGTGGAGCACCTCAAGAACAGGCTAGAGAGCTGAAAATTGTTTGCCACTGCCTCCAGTGAGGAAGGTTCTCTGCAGCTTTCAGATGCGAGGGGAATGAGCCATTTGTTTCTGGTTTCTCCTGTTCTAGCATTTTTTGGACCTTCATTGCTGGGTCCTTTAGCCAGCAGACATGCACCTCATACAGTCCCCTGGGGTATCAGACTACTTCGCTGAACCTGCCTAAATTGCTGCTCCTGCACAGGGGCCTGGCTGCTCACAAGCAGCAATATCACCAGAGCTGGCAGAGACCAGGCTCCCTTTGGCATTGGTGCTGAGCACTTTTGCTGACCGACAGCAAACTCGTGTCAGCATCGTATCGTCCACGTGAGCGGTCAGAGCGGCCACAGCTGTTCTCCTGACCCTTGTCCTTGGCATCTCCCCTCCTCACTGGGTACAAGTTCTTGCCCTCTGGCATTGCATCCAGACACGCAGAACAACATCAAGCAGTCTCCCCTCTCGCTTCCTTCCCCTCCTCCTGGGGCTGCCTGCCTTATTTCCACCTCACTGGAACTGATGTGTACTTGCATCCAGAGGAGGACAGCAGCAGGCATTAATGCAAGCAATGGGTGGAGGCAAAAGGCAAATGAAGCCTTCTCAGGACCCATACCTTTTTCAAGCTCATAGTTTGATTTTCCAAATCTAGCTGCACCATGAAGAAATCACTGTAACAGCACTGACCATAGACCTTGACAAGCAGGAAGGTGGCTTCGGGGCACATCAACAGAAACACTGTCTTTTCACTCATTTGAAGTTCTGCCTAGATCGATGCTCCTTCCTCCTGCCTTTGCAGCACAAGTCTCTGCACCAGTCCTCAGTTTATTCATCAGAAGTGAGAAGAGCCAGCAAGGCAGGTAGTGGTGTGCGTCCAGTTCTGTCTGCAGCCCATCTCCCTGTGCGCAGTATGCACAGATCAGACAGCAACGTTCATGATCTGGGGACTATCCACTTGTACAACCACTACTCTAGTCAACACTTGTGGTTTGGGGAACAAACAAGCAAGCAAAAGTAGCTTGAAACCTTTGCACTGTTGAGATGCAAGTTGCTCTGCAGAAGCTACAAGAAGTTTTTTCCGAAATAATAACTAACTTTGGAAAGTAAGGCTGCCTTTCTGCTGGGGCTGCCTACAAACATTGCCAGAAGACCACAAGTACATCAGCAGCAGTCAGGTCAGCAGAGGGCCAGATCCAATCCAACTGGCATACTGGGCACAGGACTAATTTTGAGGTTAAACCACCTAGATTTAGGTGCCTCTCTCCACACTAGGTATCCAAGCTCCTACCACAGTAAGAAGACATCTAGTCAATGCAGCCAGTGAGGGAAACACACAATGGTCTACCTTGACAGCCTACAGAGTCAGGATACAGTTGTCTAAACACAGGCATCTCATGAAATTTGGGATGACCTGAGGCACTGAGACATCTGCACAGGCCTGGCAAGATTTATAGGATGATTTACAGGATTTCTGGCAGTAGATGGAGGCCAGGTGGGATACCCACAGCATCTAAATGATGTAGACACCTACTTTTAGGCGACTGATTCTCTCCCTGGTGTCTATGTTAGTGTAGGCCAGGTTCTCCTGGCTTCACAACTACATCTCCATTGAGTAATGGGAGCTTAGCTGGCCAGCATCCATGGTGACACCTACTCATTCAGATGTCTCAGTCTGGAACTGAAACCACCCAAATGTCTGGAAAGTGAATGTCCACATCTGAGCCAGCTGTTCAACACAAGGATTCATCCAATCAAATGTAGAATGAGGTAAAGTATCATCTAAACTCCATCAACCTTGATGACTCATTCTCCACTGCCAGTGAAGGGAGCTCAGGGTGACTCGTTCAGATGTGTACACATGGCAGACACTTCCCACCACAGCTGAGAGTAAACACCATCCCACTGACTGCCAGGCATGATCCCACTAACCTGTGAGAAACATGAAGATCACATACTCATACCTGATCCAGACCAAATTTGTGTCGTTGTTCGATCCAGCAGCGCACCAACTAGATAGGTGTTTATCTGTTGTGTCAATCTGGGATGCTTGCTGAACTGAGTCAGAGTCAAAAGAGATTTTACTAAAATTCCACCAAAGCCTTTGCGTGGACTGAGGATTCAAGAAGAAAGTGCCCACGTTACTCCTCTGTTCCACTGAGATAGAAGAAAATTTAAGTTTCTAGCTCCATCCTAATCCTTCCCCGATTCAGGCTACCATGTGGGACTGCGATTCCTCAGAACTAATTACTACTTATTTATACTGCTGTTGTACTCAGGGAGCTCAGTTGGAGATTAGGGCTAGTGCCAGCTACTGTTCGCTGCCCCAAAGAGTTTACAGTGTGAGTAAAACAGTGCCAAGAAAACTAATTTGTTCCAGATGGGCCACAGAGGACCTGCCAGAAGTGAGCAAATGTTCATCATCGCTTCTGAGCTGATTCAAAATGACCATCTACTAATGAATTTCTCCTCATCTCCCACTATCAATCACTTGAGCTGGTGCGTGATAACACGCGCAGGAAAAAACTTGCTTGAGGAACAACAAGGAAAGATGAATTGCTGGTAGTTACAGGAATCTCCACAGAAGATAATTCTTTTGGTTTTAATTTGGCAAGAAGCAACTCTGGCTGATCAACTGATTAGTCAGACAAAAATATTGGTAAGAACTAAGAACTGTTAATAACATGGCTAAAGATAAACTTCAGGTTGTGAAGTGAGATAAAAAATAAATCAATGCAATGTATTTTAATGGGCGGGGGTGCAAAATGTTATCTCATGTTTCAAAACCCCACATGGAACAAAAATGTCTTCTATCTAAATAACTGATGAAGTCAATTTTTCTGTTAAATAGAGATATAGAAAGGTAAAGCTAACCAAATTAGAAGTTGTGTTTAAAAATAAAGATTTTACTTAATTTAAAATACATGGAAATATCTCAATATCCTTTAAAATTTTCACTGAAAGAATTTGCTTTTTCAAGTAGTATATCCCAGCAGAGACTTTGTGACACAAACCTAGACTGCTGCATTGAACTGAAGAGCACAAAAAGGAGAAGAAGCACTCGTTACATTACTTCCAAGATAAATCATCTAACCTGGACTTCAAGCCACAAGAAATAGAAATACAAAATCATGAGACTTTTACTCTTTCAACCATTTATATTCATACTGCGAAGCAGCACATGCATGCTGAAAATTCCTGTATATATCTCCTGTCCTCCAGATAAAAGCAGAAACTGATTTGAAACATTTGTCTGGAAACAAAAATAATTGTGATTTGCCGAGCATCAGGCTTAATATGAAATTAACATTTAGCAAAGTAGGGGGACTTTGCGTTTTGGTTTTGGTTTTTATTTTTTTCCCCAGAGAAATCACACTCAGTTGAACACCAATAACATCGTCGTTTCTGCATCAGCGTGACAACAGACCACATTTTCAGGACGTAAGAAGTATCTTCTCTTGCTGTAATACCTGATACTCCCACTCATCCTTGACCATACACTACTGATACACCAAACCAGATGCTGGTTCTCCATCCTTTCTCCTACCCAGCTTGGCAGTGCAATAAATCATGTCACCGCCTCCTTGCCAGTGTCAGGGTAAAGTCAGCCCAATTAGCCCAAACTGCTGACGAACATAGTTTTTGCTAAACTGTCCAACTTTGCACGAAAACACATGCTCACACCACATCTCCCACTGGGTCCGCTGGGGAAGTAAGGAGCATCTTCCTGCAGAGATGCAGAAACAAGCAGCTGGGGAACAGTAGCATTTCCACTAAATGAGAGAAATAATCATGTGTCCATTACCTCAGTTTATAAAAATAATGGGCAGATGTTTAATAGCTTCATCAGAGCAGAACTGAGTTACACCAGCAGGCAATCTGGTCCAGTGTCTCAGCTTCCACTTATAAAAAAGTGAAACTCTGATTCTCTTTCATCTCACCCAACCAGGAGCTTCTTCAGTTTCTGCCAAACTCTAAGCGTGAACACAATTCTGAGTACGTTCATTCTTCCGTGAAGCACACAATGCACAAACCAGGACTTTCTTCTTGTCCCCAAAACAGGTGCGGCTTTATGAACTCTTTTCTCCATTACTGAGTTATAGACTGTTTGAAGAATTTTCTTCCATGATTAGGGCTTTATGCCTCAAAGAAATATGACTAAGCATTTTTTAACCATAGAATCATAGAATGGTTAGACTTAGAAGGGACCTTTAAAGGTCATCTAGTCCAACCCCCCTGCAAGGAGCAGGGACATCTCCAACCACATCAGGTTGCTCAGAGCCTCATCCAACCTGGCCTTGAATGTTTCCAGGGATGGGGCATCCACCACCTCTCTGGGCAACCTGGGCCAGTGTTCTACAACTCACATTGTAAAAAATTTTTTCCTAATATCCAATCTAAATCTACCTCCCTCTATTTTAAAACCATTACCCCTCGTCCTATCACAACAGGCCCTACTGAACAGCCTCTCCCCATCTTTCTTGTAGGGCCCCTTGAGGTACTGGAAGACTGCTATCAGGTCTCCCTGGAGCCTCCTCTTCTCCAGGCTTAACAGCCCCAGCTCTCTCAGCCTGTCCTCATAAGACAGGTGCTCTAGCCCTCTGATCATCTTCGTGGCCCTCCTCTGGACCCTCTCCAACTGATCCATGTTCTTCTCATGTTGGGGGCTCCAGAACTGGACACAGTACTCCACGTGGGGTCACCTCCCTCGACCTGCTGGCCACTATCCTCTTGGTGCAGCCCAGGATGCCATTGGCCTTCTGGGTCGCAAGGGCACATTGCCGGCTCATGCTGAGCTTCTCGTCCACCAGCACTCCCAAGTCCTTCTCCTCAGGGGTGCTCTCAATCCATTCTCTGCCCAGCCTGTATTTGTGCCTGGGATTGCCATGACTCAGGTGCAGGACCTTGCACTTGGCCTTCTTGAAGTCTAGGGCTGAGAGCTTGCCATGTAGTTTCCTCGCTGCCCCGTGGATCTTGAACTCCACCGTGTCGTGGTCGCTGCAGCCAAGGCTGTCCTTCAATTTCACATCCCCCACCAGTCCCTCCCTGTTGGTGAGCACAAGGTTGAGCATAGCACCCCTCCTTGTCGGCTCCTCTATCGCCTGCAGGAGGAAGTTGTCGTCCACGCATTCCAGGAACTTCCTGGACTGCCTGTGCCCTGCCGTGTTGTCTGTCCAACAGATGTCAGGGTGGTTGAAGTCCCCCATGAGGACCAGGGCTTGTGACCGCGAGGCTGCTCCTATCTGGGTATAGAGCACTTCGTCTGCTCTGTCCTCCTGGCCAGACGGCCTGCAACAGAGCCCCACCGTAACGTCACCTGTCCATCCCCATCCTCTAATCTTGACCCATAAGTTCTCTTTTTCTAAGAGTCTGTGGAGGACAAGTATCAATACTACACACTGTGAAATACAACACTTCTTCTCAAAGAGTCGATATTTTCTTTATTTCACCCTTTTGGATGAAAAGGAGGACAAATGGCAGAAAACAACTCTATTTTTAACTTATCGGGGACCGTGTCTACAGGACAAACGTCACAATACTAAACAACGGGGCAAAAGCAGGGACCATAACGTATGAGAAGGCTGCATGAGTGGGCAGAAGAGATGTGATCTCCTGACTTTTTTGCCCCGTAGGAGACTCAATCAGAAGGTAAGAATACATCACACTGACATCTCCCTTTTCCCTCATTAGCCTGGAGGGTCAGGCCCTTCGGCAGCTGGGCATCCAAACATTGCCACTCTGATTTAAAAAATCCACATTGTCAGAAGGGGAGTCAAAGAAAGCCATCTCTTGATTATTTCTGTTGAATATAGTTAGCCCCCATTAAAATTCAAGTTGATGGTGTATTCCATGCTCATTAGCTTTTTTGAAATATTTTCTTCCCATGATGCATAATTGAAAAATATGCATGGTGGCTATCCCTATGGTTAACCTTTAATTTCCTTCTTACTAAGGTTCACTTAAACATTCAGTTTTGACAGGTACATTTTATTAGCTATTCGAAGAGCTGACCCAAGCAGAGGTCCTAAGCTCTATCCCAAACACTCACCCTCTTCATGTATATTTTATAAGTTACCAGAAATACTGCTTATTCCACTCCGCAGTACTGTTTGTACATTTTTCATTCCTGTTTTTTGTTGTTTCTGTTTTTTGGGGAAGGATGTGGGAGAGAGGAGTTTTATCTGTATTTTCAATGTCTTACCTTAGAAGAAAAAAGCTCCTAGACTTGAATTTTCCAAAGAAGAATTTGAGAGAAAAATAAAAATTTCAATTATTCTAAAAAATGACTTTTTTGTCTCATTTTAAGCATGTTTTCTTTTTTTCTTTATGATTTTATAAGAGCATGCCAAGCCACAGGGAAATGAACTAGCTCATCCTATTGGCCATTAATGTTTAGTATTTTCTTTTTGCAGTCTGTTGCATTTCCTCAGGACCTGACTAAAACTGATTTACTGAGTTCCTGGGCTCAGCCTAGGGAATATTTCTTATGGACTGAAGAGAAAAAGTTACTTAAAATCTATTTCTACAGGCTGCACTGGATGGCTCAAGGAACTGGAAATACGGTATTAAACATTTTATCTAAGTTACTCCTTCACATGTAGTCAGATCTGAAATGACCAAAAGTTACTGTCTCTGGTAGTTTACTAATGGTTTACATGACAGGAAATGACAGTCTTAAACCATATCAGAGAAATAATTCTACATCCCCAAATCCAGCAGCACCTGTAGCAATAGCTGCCATAATTGTTGTGCTTTCAAAAAAATAATCTGCCTTGAAATGCACAACTGAATAATGAAGCTCTTTTCTGCAGATGCACATCATCCAGAATCGCGATCCGTTTGATAGGAAGACTTACGGCATCGATGTAGAAGGTGTTGGATCCCACAAAGGTGATGGCATCTTGCAGCTCGTAGTTGTGCACCCCATTTTGGTAATCCTGGTAGGGTGTCACGGTGAGAGCGAAGGGCCCCACGCTGTGTTTGCTCCAGTTGGTCAGCTTCACCTCCAAGGGGACAGGGTCTCCCACTTTGCAGTCCACCACGATATCGCAGTCGCAAAGCTTGCCATCAACCAGGATATCTGCAAATCAAGAAAACAATTCCACAGGATGTTAGATACCTGCTTTAGAAATTGTATTAATCTTGATTGTTAGGAAAGGTAACAAGAAAAAGCAACCTAAATTAAATCAAGAGTGCATGACAGTTAACCTTAGGAAAGAAAACTCAATGCCGCAGTGTTGTTTTAGGTAGTGTTGCAGGGAAACTACTTGCACCAACCAGTTTATGAATGTCTGGTATCTGTCCACAGCTGTTGAAAAAGCTGATTATGATCTATACTCAGGAACTCAAAGATCATTTTTTAACCTCCTCCCTTGCAGGCCAAAGCCACAGACAACATCTCATGCTTCTCTTGCAAATCAACAGCATCAGGTGAAGAGAAATACAAAGAGGAACCATCAGTACAAATGGTAGGTAGACAGATCCAGGGCTGGATGCCCGTGTTCGCATGTTACAGCCAGAATAAATCCTCCTGTATGGAGGTGACCTTTTGGAGCTGGACAGACACTGCCAGAATTCGCAATGTAATACAGATATTAAAGTTCAGATGATAAGGAAAAAAAAGGGATTTTAAAATTATACAGCAGTACTACGAGCTTGTTCACTCTGTGCTTTAATTCATTCTGGGGTTTCTATTTTTAACTTTCTACTTTGTCTTTCCCTGACTGGGATAGCAGAAAATATAAAGCCTCTAAATTGGTTACTGCTGGGACAATGACAGCTGGAGTAATGTGTCCACTAACCTTGCCCATTTGCTTACACAGAACCAGAATGTTTCATTACCAACACGCTATTAAATTGCTAGCCCAGTTCCCCACTCTGAAAGGGTTCCCAGTTGTGCAGTGTTACTCTGTTTTTCAGATGAGGGTTATCTCTGATGCACTATTTAATACAGGAACATTTCTGTTTCGCTATGGGTTCATGTTCAGAGATAAGAGAAAGCCTTGGGCACATGTAAGAAAGCATCCTCTGTGTGATACCTATCCCCACAATCTCATACACCCATGAGGCATTTCCATCACTCCAGCTCCTCCTCAGTTGCTTGCCTCATGACATACAGAGTATTATTCCTCTGCCAACAGCACTGGATTTACATTAGTAATATCCTCTCTTCAAGAAAAGACACTATTTTCATGCTTCAGGAGCTTTCACAGAAAAAAAAAAACCACTTTACACCAAGGTGATTTTTTTTTTTTTTACTTATTTTTGTTTTGTTGCCTTAGATGAAAAACTACAAAATGATGTGTGTTCTTGTGATGCCCTTTAGCCTGGCAAACTGAACAAGCCTTAGCTGGAGAAAAAAAAAGCTAGTGCCAAAGAAGAAACAAGTTCAGAAAGGGACATTTATTCCAGATGTCAGGTCAGCAAAGCTAGACTACCCCAATGAAAACCCCTCCTTGATCAAACCTGCCCAAATGCAGCAGCAAGTCCCACATACAGGACGCTTGGCAGAGTGAGCGCAAAGGAACCCTGCAGCGCTCAAGCTGCAGCTATCCAAAACCTGTGCCGGTGTCCCAGTTGGAACAGTCCCTGTGCCAAACTTCTCTTTCCAAAGGAGATGCCCAGTTTTTGACAAGGAGAGCACTGGTGAGGCCATACATGGAGTACTCAGTCCACTTCTGGGCTCCTCAATGCAAGAGAGACAATGACAAACCTACAAAGCTCCCTTCCAACCCAAACTGTTCTGTGATTCTGTACTGGAGAGAGTCCAGTGAAGGTCCATGAAGTGGATTAAGGGCCTGGAGCACCTCTCCTATGAGGACAGGCTGAGGGAGCTGGGACTGTTCAGCCTGGAGAAGAGAAGGCTCAGGGAGGGCCTTATCATTGTATAAAAATACCTGAAGGGAGGGTGCAAAGAGGACAAAGCCTGGCTCTTTTCAGTGGTGCCCAGTGCCAGGACCAGAAGCAATGGGCACAAACTGAAACACAGGAGGGTCCCTCTGAACACCAGGAAACACTTTTTCACTGTGAAGGTGACCGAGCACTGGCACAGGTTGTCCTCAGAGGCTGCAGAGTCTCCATCCTTCGAGATATTCAAAAGCCATCTGGACATGGTCCTGGCTCTAAGAGGCCCTGCTTGAGCAGTGGGTTGGACCAGGTGACCTCCAAAGGTCCCTGCCAACCTCAACCATTCTGTGATTCTGTGAAAGTAAGTTATAATCACCACTGCACTTTAGGAAAGGGCTAGAAAACCTGTTTGGCATCAGATTTCTTTTGCAATAGCACACTCTAATGTTACCGGCTCTCCTGTCCAAGATGATCAAATTGCTCATTGCAGGATTGCCCCAAGATCATGGAGGTGAAGAGGTGGTTACAATGGTATCCTACTATTTGGGATTAACCAACTTGAAATTTTCAAAACACAAAAACATGTGTGTGTGCAATCTTTATGCTTCCCAGCCTTCTGCCACAGAATTGAAATATAGTTGCTTCCTTCAAAATAAATGCATTTATATGAATTCATGACTTCATATCAGTTTATGTTTTCAAGCTTCTTCCTGCAAGGGAAGTGCTGTCATTTAAAAAAAAAAAAAAATTAAAAAATCATTTTCTTCTGGTTCCTGCAGCCAGTGGGTCTTACAGCTCTGAGAATGGTTAGCTCCCCAGACCAGCGTGAACCTTCAGAAACACTCAGTAAGCTGCGTGGATGAATCTTTATTTTCAAGCTGCTCATCAACTTCCCTTTTAGCTTTAAAATTCGATGCTCTGCTTTAGGAATTGTAAATGAACCCTGTGCCCTCCGTCTCCACCTTTGTATCTAATAATAGCTCAGGGCATTGCTTCCCAATATCTTAATGTGAAATAGAAAATACAAAGAAAAGGGCAGAAATTAAGTCTTGCTCAACCTGATTTATTTTCTTTCATATTCCTAAAGAAAAAAATCAATTCATTTAAGATTGATTTAAGACCATGTGCGTGCACACGTGCTTGTGTACGTATTGAGAGATTATTTCCTTCCTTCCCAGCACACCCTTCACTCTTGCCGTACTGAAGCCAAGGATCTCAATGAGACGTCAGATGAGAAAACACACATGGCTGGCGTGCAACATACTACAGAGAGGAGTGTTGAAAAACAGTCCCCTTTCATCAGGGAGAACAGCTTGGTTTGACAGGCAGTTTTACTCCTTTCCTGACACAGAAAACATCTCATGGACCATATGGATTCGCTTTAATATTTTCATCCATGAACAGAGGAAAAGCCATGTGAACAGGGTCCCGTTTCTGCAGATTCAGCTCGCGCACACAGATGGCACGTAAAAGCTGAGACTGCTCACACCACTGCTGCGGGAGTGAATCATTACTGGCTTCAGTACACAGGAGCTCTGAAACAGAAGATACAGTTGCTAGTGTAGAAGACAGTGGTGGCCATATCTCCATCTTCCAAAGATTCAGATAGAAGATAAAGAGTACTTCAGAAAATTAGAAGGACCAAGTTTAATGCACACAGCAGATATGAATCACATAACAAAGGTGGCAGCGTAAACTCTGGCTGTCAGGGCTAAAAAAGCACAAAGATCTAGCAACCTCCTTCTAATTAAAAGTTAAATCCTTTTTAAAGTACTTTAATAAGCCAACAGAATAATTTTTTTTTTTAATTTTATTTTTCTTCCCTCTTTCTCCTTTCCTGCTTACTTACCTACACACGTCCACTATGTTGGCATCCTTAGGTGCCAACACCACCCTGCAACACTTGATCACCACGAAAAAAGGAAAGACACAGTGTCTGACACACACCCACGAACAGGCAGAGGACCACTCTGTCTCTAGGACCTTCTCTAAGTGATTATGGTACCAATGGAGAAAATGTTGTCCAACACATTTTGGAAGGCAGAGGATGAGGATGATACAAGACACGGAGAAGGGCAATTGGAAAGCCTTACTTTTTCACTGACGGCCTTAGCCAAGCCTTTTAGGATCTCTATGAATTCATCTTTTATTTGGAAAAAATACTTCACGGCCCAGCTGATAGGTGACACTTATTGACACCACAGGAAGTCTGGCAGACAATTATATGACAATAATATATCAGAATTCTTATAGTGTCTTTCCTTCAGGATCCCATAGCTCTCAAGAAAAGGGAATGAATGTTACTAACAGGAAGAAAACCACTGTTCCACAAGAAAAACATCTTTTACCATCACCTGCCAGGTGCATTGCTATCACCCGAAGGAACAGCTTGGAAATGAATATCAAACATTATTAACATTTTGTGTTATTTACTCTGCTCATATTAACACATAGTGGGTTGTTCTTGTTTCTTTATCAAGTTTCCATGTGAGCACTCACAACTTCTTGGCCCACCAGTACGTCAAGAGTCCTGAGTCATGGCTAATTGTATTTCTGCACCCAACTCCCTGTTTGCCGCTGTGAAAGTTTAATTTTGGAAAGCCGCATACAAATACATGTTTAACCTCAGTGGAAATGCATATTCCAGCAATGTTTACTCTCCTCACTCAAGTTTGGGTTGATTTTTAAAAAGCAGGCTGCAGAGGAAGGCAGGGTGTTTTTGCTCATCTTTACAGTGGGACGTAGAGAAATTTCCACTGGATATTTGCTTTTAAATTTGATGCTGAATCCTGAACTGACGCAGATGCATCAGTCTCTGCCGTTCACTGCGGCTGGGAACCTGGCTCAGGACTTTGAGCAAACACCTCGCAGAGGCATGGCTTTGCACAAACAAGTAGGACAACAAAACTCAAGGCAAGAGATGCCCAGATGAGTAAATATATCTCATGTAAGAGGTAGAAGAGATCTTCAAGCCCAGCAAAGCAAGCTTTGCTCACCTGTACTGTGATAGTTAGGGGAATTTTAGTCAATCCACCATTTTTAATGCTGTTAGAGCTGTTCCAAAGTACTACTTTTACTCATTTCGGTTTGTGAATTGGGAGAGCCACGGTCTGAGGAGGGAAGTGAAGCAGCAACACTGACATCTCTAGATAAATGTTCATCAGATACTTCGATGGAGGAAAGCCAAAGACCAAGAGTCCAAGCCAGAGCTGCTGCAGTGAAAGCCTCGCAGAATGGTTCAGATTTTCTGTGTTCACCAAACCTAAAGTGCTGATTAAAATGTCTGCCCAGGCCAGCTTTACTTCTAATTGCCCTAAAAGAGCAAGGAAAAGGCCAGCCATGCTGTCTTGAACAATTTCTTTTTCTTTTCCTGCCCTCTTCTGCAAGAATGTTTGTTCTGGATTTTGCAAGGAATTTCACAATGCAAAGAGAATTATTCTTTTTTTAAAAAATCAATTCATTTAGAAATACATTGAACAATTCTGTCCGCTTCTGATTTTACATGTTATGCAGATGGAAGAAAGATCAGAATGGATAAAAAAACCCTGTACTACAGGCAAACTCTGTGTACAGAGAAAGCTGATCCCAGTTGTCTCCAAACACGCAAGTTCCCTGTCCCTTCTCTCATGCTGCATGTCAGGTCAGAAACAGTTTTATTTTAGCAGCCTGCTATTTGGGGTTTAGTTGGCTGCTTAGAGGAGCTGACAGGTAATGTGGTGTTCTGTTGAGAGAACAGGTTCCTTGATTTTTTTTAATGTGTCTCCTCCAGTATCTGAACCTAAACACCGTCTCCCCTCTTCCCACTTCTTCTCCCTCATGTAGAGCAGCTCCCTTTCATTTTCTAAACCATTCATGCAAATTATTTACAGAGAGATACAGCACTGGGTACATTTGTTTGTCCATTATGAGGTCCTGCAATATTTTCAGAGCTGAATACATCCATACAAAAGATGTTTCTATGAATATAAAAACCATGTTCCCTGTCACTCCCATCATGAAAATGCTGAATGGTTATTTAATAACAGAAGAGCCTCATAGCCATTTGCATAAAATCTCCTGTACGCAGTTTGGATCTGCTCCTCGCACCAAACCTGAGCATCTTGACTTGGAATAACATCCTTGTGTTCATTCATTGTTATACCGACACAACACTGAGCCAAATCCAGCCCTTGCATAATTTCATTGCAGTCAATAGTAACCAAGCACACAGGTTTACAGATGTTTCTATTGTAAGCCGTTCGAATTACACGAATGTCTGACCTTGTTAACCATGGCTAGTCCTGTCCTAGAAAGTGTCCTTACACTCAGAGCCTGCTGACCCAAAACTCCTATGGGCCTGAAGAGTTCAGTTCCTCTTTGGGTCAAGGCCCTTGGACAGGGATGAATAGAAAACACAGGAAAAGATATGAACAAACTAGTGCAGCTTCCTGCAAGACCCAACGACCCAGAGACCAGCTAATGCAGGGGCACGGACCTGAAAAGAAGAAAGCTGGCAGAGGACGGGATGACTGAACACGCGTGTAGGCTAGTGAAAGAGGCAATTGCTTCCACAAGACCTCAGAGCTGCCACATTCCTGGCAGAGGTCCCATTCCCAAACATTTCACAATTGAATTAAGGACACTTTCTTTGCTCCAAAAACAATTAAAAAGAAAAACACATTTAAAATATAGTTCTAGCAACAATAAGCAATTAGTCTTCAATAATTGTCTGTGTCTTCCTATTTAATCACTCTTTTGCAGTGGCCAGTATGCTGATGACAGATCTCGACTGGTCCGATTATTGCTCTTGCCAAATTGCTTTGAGTTTGTGTCTGTTCTTAACTCTGTGATGACAAGCGACTGAGGATGCTGCAGCACCCCCAAAGGACTCGCTTGCGAAAGGATTTTCCAACCTTGTTCATTGGGATTGAGTAAGCTTTCTTACTCCAAATCAGTATAATGTTTATCTCCAATTTTAATCTCGAAATCCATCCTTGGCAGACACAAGATCAGTGTTCAGTTTCAGTGCTACTTGATCTGGGCTGTGAACACTTTGATGTAGTACCATCTTCTTCCATTAACTCTAAATAGCAGGGCCACGCTAGCTGAAAAGAGAAACATGAATGTGTCTAGTGACTGCCTCCAACTTTTACTTGGGATCTTAAAACACCAAACCTGAATGCGCATTGACCACATTAAGAAATGAGTTGTTCAGTTCAACCTCTCCGGTTTTGGTGGGAGTTATTTTCTTCTGCACTTGCCTTTTACGACAGATGGCACACGGATGGCACCTCCTTGTCTTGTTTCTTCTCCGGCAGCCAAAATAACCTGTTCTTTGGTGATTTGCCCAATTTGCTACCAAAGTGAAAACCACTTCAGAGTTTGCAGTGCTTTTGTCCAGTCCTGATCGAAATACTCAAAGGCAGATCCCTAAAATTTTAAAATTCTCAAAACTCTGTGTTTTCCAGTGATCCTGAGCTCCTTTTGACTTATTTTATACACTCCATGATACAGCCCCAGCTTGCTTAGACAGTCTCATTTCTGAATGTGGGCCAACCCCTTTTTATCTATTCATCACAAGCAGGTTTTGAGAAGACTTCTTTTGATTATCTGCTACATAGCCAGAAGGTCAGGCTGGCATAGCGCGTATGCCTGTGTTTTGAAATTTCATGATCCCAGGATTTGCATGTTATTTTAGGTTATTGAAAACTTTATTTCTATAGCTTGTCTGTGGCAGGACTACTTTCAGAGCATTCTTACTCTGCCTTGTGGGGAAAAAAAGGGAAAAAAAACCACCTCACATTACACTTAAACAAAACTAATCCATGCTAAGATATATCATATAACACTATTTTTTGTGTACTGGCAGCTTTGTGCAAAATCTCTGCAGGTCATGAATAACATGGCTTAACCTATGGCTTGCTGAAAGAAAATCACCTTATTCCTCACTGGTTGCAAATGAGACTTAAAATTTTCTCCTCCTTTCTGCCATTCCGCAATGATGGATGTGACACAAACCTCTCTCTCTCTGCAGAGAAGATTTTTAAAGGTGCCATGCAACCTTTGTGAGAGTTTCTGCCTCGTGACTGAAAAGTTAGTAGTAAAAAAAGTCTGTAGCCCTTCTGTGTGGGGCTGGGAGTCTGTCTGATCCCAAAGCAGGTTTAGTCTAGAGACGATGTAGATTGGAGACCTCCAAGGAGCGTTACCTGCTCTAGAAATCAGTGATAAGGGTGGTGATGGTGGCACATTTCCTATGGAGAGAGTAGGGAGGTAGCACATGGTCACGAAAGAAGTAATGCCTACTTAACAGCAGAGACACAAAACCAGGCTCCTGTACTCAATTCTGTGCATGCAAAATCAAATCTGTGGATTTCATCACACAACCTATTTGACAGCAGTATTTGGGGATGACATATACTGTGTACCGTCTGAGGCAGAAGGAACTCAACTGCAGATGAGCAGAGATGAGACAGCAGGTATCTCCATGCCCAGATGTACAGAGGCATAGGGGCAGGATGCTTTAAGAAAGAAAAAAAAAAAAAAGAGTGATACTGATTATTTAAAGAAAAATGATGGGTACATGACCCATTTTCCATGCTTGTCTTAAAAAAGAACCATGAAATCTTGTATGAGGTGTGCAGGCCGTACGAATTTTTGTATCCTTGTAGAGCCGTCAAAGCCTGGTAGAAGATAATATATAACCCCCTATTAACAGGCAGGTAGATGATTTACCACATTGCAGTACCTGTGTAAATATAAGCACCGAGACACTGAGCCTCACGGGCCTCCTTTAGCCCAGCAGCGGTTGAAACGCAATGAGCTGAGCTAAATGAGAGCTATTAAACAACCCCAGGTACAGGGGCTGTATCACTGCACTCTATGTACAGGGAAGGTGTGACGTGTAGTTACCAGACTATGTGTGGCTAATGTCTACAGACCTAAGCTGCTCAAAAGCAGAGTGCACATCAAAACTTAATGAAGTTTCTTTGAATTTCAGTCACAGCATCTATCAACTTGAAGTTGGTTTAACTATCAGAGTTAAATTTTTACCACTTCCCTTATGTGTAGTCAGTTCATTCTGCCACTTTTGCATTAAGACATGGGACAGTAATCCAGTTAGACGTGATTTGGAAACTATCAAGTCCTACGATGGCGCTACGACTTCTTAATTCTGATTGCATCCTTCTTCTGCATCACGACCTGTCTCAAAATCCAATTTGAATCAATGTACCATGAACTGCGCTAATAGATACATGTACGTGGAAGTTTCTGTCATCCTCTGTGACACAAATCCGTACTCTTCCTTGTTAGAGAGGATGCAAACACACAAATAACAATCAAACTTACTGAAAACAATAAATCTTTAAGCCTAGAGTCATCAACCCAAACAACTTCAGGTGTCTTTCTTTGAGATCTGTCTGTTAATAATTTACTACTTGCTAAAACTGAACATGCTCAAAACCAAGCTCCTGAATTTTTCATGAAGTCCTTTCCTTTCCATACCTGTCTTAATTTCAGAAACAAAATCAAACTCTTTCCTGCCAGTCTCAGCTTTCTCTTTGACTTGATCTCCTCTCATGACTCACACCTCCAGTCTGTGATTAAATCCTGATGCCACTTTCTACAAAACTTCTCCAATTTTGACCTTTTCACTCTGCCTACATTGCCAAATTCTTGTCTAAGACCGAATTGGATTATGAGCCTTAACAATTAAAATCTCTTCATCTCTGCTTTTGACACCTCCAAGCCAGTGCCCTTCTTATCTACTGAAGACCTTCCTTCAAAGATCACCCTGTACGTCTACAACCTGGTTACGTCCATACGGCACCTTGCACAGACATCACTCCCAGCTTGTCTATTTTCTAGCTGCAGCAGTAGAGCTCAGCCTAGGCTAAATCCTCACATACTGACCCCATTTTTCCCGTGCATGCTGAAATAGGCTGCTGAGGTCATGCGATGATACTCACAGAAACCTGCTATCTAATTGCTACCGAAGCGGCAAGTTGTGCTCACTGCTACCTACGGGCTACACCTTGCGTGCAAAATTATTTCTCTCCTATTACTCCATTATACTATTATCTCTGTTCCTCTTCCCTGCTAACCTGGTTTTTTGCATATAACACATATACTTATATAGCATATATATAAAATACATACATGCGTACACATACATATGTATATATAATAACAGACTACAGGCTCTTATGGACAACAATACTCATATTGTCAGGAGTTTTGACTGAGCAGAAATGACCACATAAGGTACCCAACAGAATTGAGAGGGGAAGGTGACTTCCAGAAGATAGAGAAAAACATATTAATTCTAAGCTTTCAAAATCCCCATGCTGGCTCATCGAGGTACCAACTCCTGATGGGAATAAGTCTTACACTAAACTGAGCATAAAATCTGAGGTTTTATAGGACAGGCAGGAAGGGAGAGGGAGGATAGAAGGAAACCTAACCACAAGGAAAAGTAAATTGAAATACAAATAATGCTATTTAAAGGAGAACTTTCGATAAAAGAGTTGGTAAAAGCCTAGAAACACTTTATTCCCCATCACTGTGTTTTGAAGGAATGGAGACCTCCGGTATCAGCACGATGAAATGCAGAGAGGATGAAAACTTTATGTTTAAATAAAGCTACAAATTAAATATTGGAGGGGAGAGGAGAAAAGAAACACTGAGAGTGAAAAATCAAATCCTCTCTGTACCCGAGGCTGCGAGCCATGCCTTGAGCTTCACCTGTCAAGTGCTGCAAAGCATCCCTGCAAACCCCCATCCTTTTAATTGGCTGTTCGGGTGGCAAAACCGCTCCTCACTCAAACCCTGCAGCCGCGCTCCAGCCCACCAAGCCGCTGGAAAAACGAGCAACGAGCAGGTGTCAAATTCTGTCCTTTTATCTTTGGCTTTTTAAAAGACAGGTACAATTACGTGTGAATCAGTGTAGTGCAGCGGCTGATGAGGTCTCTTTTCTCAGAATTGTTTGCACAAGGCTCTGTGCACAGACTGGCCAGAGCTATCGGCTCATCTACAGAAACAGCATTGTGTCTGCTCTACCTTCTAGAGCTCCACAGACGCATAAGCAGAGGACAGAAATTATTAACTCCTCGCCCTCCACGGCAGACAAAGCAGCACGGCATCGTCTGACGAGCTCTCACTGGTGCATCTTTCCATGGTTTATGTATTTTGAGACCATGTGTGTATGTTTGATACACGTCAGTGGAATGCCTAAGAAATGAAGAGAGGCTGTAAAGTATAGGAATTTGACAAAGTTGACAAAATTGAAGCTAGGTGTCTTCAAAATTCAATGTACAGAAAGACTTAATGGCTTCTGTAGCTGTACCTCTGAAGCCGCATATCATTTTGTGGATTTACATGTGAAGATTTTCCTCCTACAAAATACAAACAAAAAATCCTCCAAAATCCCATCACCTAGTACCAGCAGGGACCAGATTTCTAACTTTTTTAAAAAATCCATGGATTTACATTACCTAGGGATCTGGCAAAAGGTAGTTCATGGAGCTTTTATTTGGTGGTCCAGGAAAACAGAGTTGGGGTTTTTTAATTAAAAATAAAAAGGAGAAAAATAGCTTTTGCTGTTTTGAACTAATCCAAGAAACGAGTCTACCCACTTCATAAGTAAAGGCAACTTTCCTTGCAGTCTTATTACAAAGACAGAGGCTGCATGTCAAGGGGTCCTCGTTGCCACCCCAGTCCCAGAAGCAGCTCTGCCAAAGCAAAAGCCCAGAGAGGGCAGTATTAAAAAATGTCTCCTGATGCCATCTACATCCCTACTTCTGTTTGGATGAGTGTAGCCTCCAAACTGTGGATATGGGATATGTCCTTTAAATTATCACCTTAATCTAAACCAAGAGAGGGTTTATATGTATCCTCATCACGTAAAACAGCAGAGGAGAGAGGATCATTTTGTCCTGATCCTTTGAAAACTCCTAAAGAAGTAAAAGTTTTCCATGCAAAGGAATATTTTTTTGTGAAATTTTCAGGTCTCTAGGCTTGGGCTATGCTTTTCCATAAATGTTTTTGAAGCAAGAGAGTGAAGAAAAGCTTATGAGTTGGTTGGAAAGTATATAAAGCAAACAGTGACATATAACAGAAAGTGCTCCCAAGAGCATTTGCGATTCAGCAAGTAGAGGGCATTGGGAGTTAACCACTCTATTGCGTGGTTTGTCTTTTCCAGCATTAATTTGTGAAAAAGTCTATCTTTTACACACTTGCAATCCAAACAAAAGAACAAATTAAAAGAACTAAGCGCACCAAACCATGCTGGGCAACAGACCATCACAGCCAAACGCTGCCAGCAATCTATATTCACATTGTACTACATGAACTGACCCAGAATTAACTATGGCTGCCCTCTCCTGGAAAACTCTCTGAAGCAAATGAAGTTCTCTCTCTTCCATTTCCATTAATGGCATTAGCATGCTTAGTGGCAAGACCATAGGAGAACATGAAAACTGGATAAACAGCTACGAGGAAGCAGTAACAAGCGACAATAGAATTGAACTATTTTTCCATGAAGGTCCTGAATAGAATGATAGAATAGTTTGGGTTGATATTATAATAGATACTATAATGGAGATTATAGTCCCCCTTGTAAACCAGGGAATACAACTGAGGTCACTCAGAAAATACGAGTGATGTGATTCTTGGCTTAAAGATTCAGAATGGATACAAAATGCCAGGATGGGAGTCAGAAGAAAACAACTTGCAGTCACTTCCTAGACGATCTTCACATTCAGACACCTGGCTGTGAGCTTTAGGAAACTTCAGTTGGGTGTCTGCGTTCCCCTGAGGTTCACTGATGGAGCACTTGCAACATGAGGCCACGTGCTCCAAGAGGGGACTCAGTGCTGGCACCAGGCTCAGCAGATGATAATGTCAGAGCCTGCTGGTATAGAATCACAGAATGGTTTGGGCTGGAAGGGACTTTTAAGGTCATCTAGTACAACCCCCCTGCAAGGAGCAGGTTGCTCAGAGCCCCATCCAACCTGGCCTTGAATGTTTCCATGGATGGGGCATCTACCACCTCTCTGGGCAACCTGTTCCTGTTCCACCTTCACTGTAAACAATTTTTTCCTTAACTGAAGTCTGAATCTACTCTCCCTACTTTAAAAGCATTACCCCTCATCCTATCACAACAGGCCCTGCTGAAGAGTTTCTCCCCGTCTTTCCTGTAAGCTCCCTTTAGGTACTGGAAGGCCGCTGTAAGGTCTCCCCAGAGCCTCCTCTTCTCCAGACTGAACAGCCCCAACTCTCTCAGCCTGTCCTCATAGGAGAGGTGCTCCAGCCCTCTGATCGTCTTTGTGGCCTCCTCTGGACTCGCTCCAACAGGTCCATGTATGTGTTTGTGCATATCCAGAGAGCTCTTACTTCACTCTTCAAAGACGGTATTCCTAGATGATCTGAGAATAACTGAAGATGGAGTAAGGAGGAGGTAGTCACTTGCACTACACAAGTGGGGAGAAGCAGAGGACACGCAGCCTGACCGGCACAGGCAATTCAAAGAAGATAATATGCTTTCAAGGAAGGGAAAAGGTGCATTCAGTCTTCATAGATATTACTATGAGTCACCAGAATGTCCTGACGTATCATCTCAGATGTTATTGCTGGAAGCGAGCATCAGTGCAGGTGGCTTCAGCCTCCTGTCCACAGCTATGTAATCACCTATTAGAACACCATTCATAGGCCTTTTCTCTGAAGACATTTCTTGCTCGAGCCCACTCAATAAGAATCTCTTAAAACCCTTTCTTGAGAAATGACAGACAGCATAAGATGGCAACTTGGGAAGATCACTGGTCAAATCCAGGTTATTACTTCTTCCATAAAGGTATCACTGACTCATATCTAGTGATAAGAGCACAGCCACACGCTAATATTGTACAAATATGATGAGATCTCATGAGATTTATGAAACCAAATTGATCAATAGAGTATCCCTGATCAAAACAAATGAAAGAAAAATCAGAGGTGAAAAATTACTCACTTTCACGAGAGGTTTGACTTTGAAAGGGTACTAAAAATAGCATCAATCTTAAATATCTGTCAGAGCAGGACAGTCTGTTAAAGTGAAGTATCTCATTCAAAACTACGAAAAGCATTCAAAATCTATAAAGTTAAGTTCAAGCATTTTAGAAATTCAATAGTAAATATCTATAGATGTAGAACATCGCTATCTTTTCTTCACTGTTTTCCTCTCTCCACATTGTTCCTGACCATTTCTTAACGTCTCTTGCATTTGCCTCTGACAGCAACTACAGTGTACCAGGCACTGTATGAAAATATGCAAAATCTCTGTCTTTAAATAATCACTTTGTCACATAACGACCAGTGAAACGTCCATGTATGCAAAGAGCCCTTTCAGACGCCATGTTCGGTTTGCCTCAATGAAAAGTAGCTGTAACAGAAAGCACATGGTCCACAAGGAGTTCGCCAGCTGTTGAAGTGATGTGCAGATGTTGAGCACACTGAACTCCAAACACTCAACCTTTCGGTATAAAGAGAACTCACTCCTCATCGTAAAAACGCGGGGCCGAGGTCTTTTTACTGCAAAATGCAAAGTAACACTACTCTCACATTTCTTACAGAAGCAACAAAATACTTTAAAATTATAGAAAAATAGTGAAGAATTGTCTTTGACAGGAAAGATCAATTCCAGTTGTCTTTAATAACCTGAATCATACAAAACCCAGTTTTGGCAACCATCCCCTTGTTTCCCCAATTTCATTTGCAGCTAGGCTCCATTTTTATATTCTGGAGCGTGGCAGCCTCAAGTGAAAAATGTTTTGTAAGAGCAAAGGTCCATTTCCTCTGACACTTCTCTTTCAGATCTAACATAACTGAATATCATTATCGACTGTCTAAAACACAGGATAAAAACTAATAAAATTGTGAATTCCTGGAAAATCAGGCAAGCTTGACCTACTCTTACTTAATTTATTTGTCTAAAAAAAGAAATCTGTATCTTTCACAGTGTGCCAACACTTGTTATTAACAACAATCTGAACATCAACTTTTTGAAGAGAGACTCCAGCTGGAATTGAATATTCTCTCACATCAAAGAACAACTACCAGTAAGGACCAACAGGAGATCTATTGGCACTTGTAAGTGTTATTTACTTTTTAACATCTCAAAGCCATTCAGCAGAATGGCTGCTGTCTTTACCATCCCAAAGCATCTCATTAAATGAGTGAGTTAATCCATTATATTCTGCTAATGAGAAAACATGATTTTAAAAGTACAGAGAAGGGAGATTGAGGAAAAAACTCAACAGAGCAGTCAATCTCTTCCTTCCAACCTAGGAACATGCCTGTGGTTCATAAAATGCAAGCTGCAGTTTGGTTAACAAAATATAAGCTGTCGTTATATCTTCTGTAAGTAAACAGTAACCAACCTGGTCAAAAATTCATGGGGATACTTTCTGATAGGGATCTATGGAGATTATTTCTAATATATTTTTTTTCCTAACTACATTTTGATGGTCTAGAAAGGAAGGATCCTCCAGCTTTCTGACACATAAGACAACTGCAATTACTATACATGACCTGTACACTCTTTCTGTACGGCTTTGACATTTGGGCCTCCTGCATTTCTTTAAATTTGGTATTATGACCTTGCTGAACTCATAATATGTGTAATTATCCATGTATACATCCACTAGGTTTGTAGAGAAATACATGTAATCACTCAATCCAGGTATCAGGGTCATAGTTAAGACAGCTAATTGATTAACTTTCATTTGCTAGCAGTTATCTACACATACAGCTACATCATACACTTTTTACCATGTCAACTTTCTTTGCCCAATTCATTGACCCGCCAATTCGAGAGCCACTGCAGCATTTCAAATCTCAAGCATTTACATATATCTCTTGTCCATTCCTGTCCACAGTTCACAAAGTATAGAATTTTCTTCCAAACTATGCCTGTCCAGAAGGACTCCACCCTGTGCCAGTAACAGCTCTTCTGTGCCGCAAAGTACGAGGTCTAGTTATATCTGGAATATTTCTATTTGACACTGAGATGGAAAAAAGGCTACGTTTGCTCAGTCAGCCTTTCCTCTGCGAACACAGGAGTATTTCACACACATTTTCTCATGCCTTGTGAATCCATGGAATCACAATAACCCCAACAATAAATCTAAATATTTGAAAGAAATCATGGCAAAATCACTTTGGAAAACTCATCTGAGATCAGCATGAGGTTCATTTTCTTGCAGACTGCTGAAATATTTACACATATCTTTGTTCTGTGGTCTGATTCGCCTGTTAATAACACTGAGCAACAATTCACCTTACCTAGACTTATCACCCTATGAGAACAGCTCTAAACATTTGAATCCTGCATAAGAATACGCATTGTATGGCACTGCGGACTGTAATCTTCTCTTGGACCACTTGCAAGCACAGCTCTTTATTGCTTGGCCATAGTGTGAATCGCCATCAAAACCAGCAAACACCATTTCCCCGACTCGCCGAGCCCTGGGTAGAACAAAAATATGACACAGACTTTATGGAGAGCCCTTGAAAAGCACCTGCCATCTTTGGCTCTGGCAGCTGAGCAATTTCTGCCAGGCAGTCACATGAACGGCCTTTCTGTTGAGATTTCCAAAGGAGAACAATGCAGCTGTTAATTAATAAAATAGCCCAAGTTTATCTGCAGGTTGTTTACACTAATGAGCAGAGCTGGTATTATGATCGTTCCTTTTCAAACTACCGTGCTGCCTTGCAGAAAGAGACCTGTAGCGAACAAGATAATGTTTATTATATGAAATGAGTCCTAATATTTCTGAAATGGTTGTTATTCAAAAAGATTGCTCAAGTTAACGGAAGACAAAAATTCCTTTATTCTCCAAGGACTAAACATTTTTTTACTTGCCTGGTTGGTTTCTCTTATATTTCCCTCCTTTATCTTCACTACATGACTATCACAGTTCTGTTACATTGGCAGCACTCAAACGGATGCCTCGGACATCGTTGCCTACTTAAAGCTGGTATTTCATATCCAACATACCAAAAATCAGTGATCACTGCATGTTAGACTGGTAACGGACTCAAAGAAAAAAAACTCAAAAGAGCTTAACCAAAGTGGCAAAATAGCCTGCATTTATTTCCTGGGCCATCATTCTGGTCATGTAACACGTCCTTTGGATCCCGTCCCTGACTGCCTATTCTCCACTGCAATAAAAAGTTGCAGTTGCTACTTCTGATGGTCCTTAGAGCTGTGCCCCCATTTCCACCCATAACTATGGCTTTATTATTCCTCACGCTCTGCCTTGCCACCAAGGTTGGTCTCAAATGCCTTTTCCTTTGCAGTCTTCTCCTAATATGTCAATTATACATGTGATGGCCTCTCCGCATGAAACCACGAGGCAGCAAAGTGACCTTACTTCCCACAGCGCTTCAAGCACACCACTTTTTGGGACAATACTAGAAGATAATGGTCTGGGAGGTGATCAGAAGAAATGACCACTATTTCTTTTTCTGGCCATTGCATACACATTCATAGCAGACCTCCTCTTGCAGATCGAGCATTTTACTCACTTGTTGCACCTCCTCAACTTCACTGGGGCAGCAGAGACCTCTGCCACAAGCACATGTGCTGCTGACATTCACGGGTGCTCAGATCCCACCACATCCAGGTGCTGCCACATTACATTTTCATCATCATAATACAAGTTCCCAGTGAGAATCAAACTCAGCACTTCAGAAAGGTAATCGCTCTAGCTATCAAAATTCACTTTTATCATGTTATTGGTGCCACCATAGCCACTCATAGATCTTTTTTTCTGCATTCTGCACTTTTTTTTTTGTCTCAAAAATTATACTAGCAATGAAAACAACTAGTCTTACTAGCTCTTTGGGTAGCAAGGCAGAGAACAGTCATAGCACTTCTCTCCCCAGCAAGTGGAGATGGAGAAAAATCAAATCTCTGGTGGCTTTGTATCTCTATTGGAAAAAGCTACAAATTCTCTTGCAGTACAGCTTTCTCAGGTAAACCTATATTCAGATACAGCTTACTTTCTTCTCCATATATTTTTTCCAGTCCAACTGGAAAAAAGGAGACAGATAAAGGAAGGCAGGAGAAACAGACAAAATTTAGATTGAAGGAGAGGTGATCTCCAACTATAAGTCTATGATTGCTCCATCTATAGTAATTCTTCTAACTTCCCCAGTCTAGCTGCAACTCCAAAATAATGAGGCTTTCACCATATCCTGTAGGAAATACCTCCACAGTTCAATAGATTTTACTGTCAAGGCTCCTTAAGTCTCAGGCTAAATGTTCCCACCTTCATTTTATCCCATTACTCTTAGTTACAGCTTACATTCTAGCCTCAAAATAATTCCACTCCCACATGGGGTTGGTATTCTTCTAATATTTCTAGTCTCCATCACCCTCTGGGATAGGAAGACATTAGAAAAATATACTAGAATAAATTAAAATTGTCAGAAAAAACAATGAATGCCAGATAATTTAAAAATAAATGTAATTAGGGCAGTTGAAAATGGAGAACATCTATTAGATTACTGAATGCATCCCTGAATGCAGGATGTCTTAAATTAATCTGATATTAAATGTGATCTAAGCCAAAAGGTCAAGAAGAATCTTGGATATCTTCTTTAACTTAGAATTTCTTGGCCTTTATACAATATATCTCAAAATGCTAATATAACAGCACCTGAAGGTGTGTTAATTTTTATTTCTCAAAAATTGAGTTAATTCTCTTTTTTTTTAAGAGAATAATGTGCTCTGTCTTAACAGTAAACTTACTCCCAACATGAAGATCTTGGACAGGACTTAACTAAAGTTATCTGTCAAGTCTGTGCCTTCTTCAAAGTGAGCGCAGAGGGAAATATTGCTGTGCCTGTCTGCAGTCAGGTAGAACTGCAGCATCCAACCTCGTCTGAGCTGCAGTTTCAACAAACACACATGGGAATGCAGTACTGGAAGAATATTTGATTGTGTTTGTTTATCAACAGTGTTGATGCCAAGCAGCTTTTCCTGGCAAAAAAAAAAAAAAAAGGATATGAAATTTGATTTTTAATAACACCACAACTCTGACAGGAACTGTGTTACAAGAAATACCATTTCAGGCTACCAGAAGATAGATGGTCCAAATGAAACAGCAATACATCAAATCTGTAGGTCTTGTGAAAGTTATTTTAAAGGGAATATAAACACATATTCCAAAAGTCAGACCATCGTAGCATGATTGTGATCACCAGCCACCCCACTTCCGTTAGGCTTTCTTTTAGTTTTCTTTGTGGTTGTACCTGAATTAGCTCAATATACAAGTAATTTCATTTTTTCAACAAAGGACCCTCAAGGAAGAACAGTAAAGTTTTCCTATATCTTTTTAAACCAATAAACCGCAGCTAATCTTCAAAATATCTAACAGGCTCCAGTCTATATTTGCTTTTGAATGCAGTCCTTAACTCTTAAGGACTGAAGAGTTGCTTTGAAAATACCAGACATCTCAGTCTAGAATGAACTCTGTTTCTCTGAATGAACTTGATTTACAAATCTAGATTCAAGAAAGCTTTTTCTTACAACAGAACTCTTCCATGCTGGGTCAACTAAAAATAGATTCAAGAGCAAATAAGGTTCCCTAGCAACTTAAGCGAAGAAGGAAAAACTACAGTCATTGCTAACCACTATCATCCCACTCTACTTGGCGCTTGTCGGGCCCCACCTAGAATTCCTTGTTCAGTTTTGGTCCTTGCTATACAAGAAGATGTGGACAGACTGGAGAGAGTCCAGAGAAAGGCCACAAAGACAACCAAAGGACTGGGAAGCCTACCATGTGAGGAAAGGCTGAGAGAACTGGGTTTGTTCAGCACTGAGAAAAGAAGGCTTAGGGGAGACCTTATCACCATGTCTCAGCATTTAAAGGGTGGCTACAAAGAAGATGGAGACTCCTTTCTTACAAGGAATCACATGGAAAAGATGAGGGGTAACGGGCACAAGTTACTCCTGGGGAGATTCCAGTCAGATACAAGAGGAAAATGTTTCACAATGAGAACAATCAGCCACAAGTTGTGGATTCCCCAACATTGGACACTTATGAGATGTGGCTGGACACGGTGATGGGCCATCTTGTCTAGACCGTGCTTTTGTCGAGAAAGGTTGGACCGATGATCCCTGAGGTCCCTTCCAACCTGGTATTCGATGATTCACTAGAGGAAAACCAAAGTGCCCTGTCTCTTCGCTAAATTACCTTGCTTCATTTTATTACAAGCCTCCTCAGGCCTGTTATATGAGAGACATTTCCTGACATATGTAAATTATTTCAGTAAGGACGCTTCTGCTTGCAAGGCACAGAGGAAGCAAGGCTGATTCCAGGTCTTCCCATTTCCTTTGTTCCTGGAAAACTTAAGGCATGATGAACTTCCAGTACCGAGTCGAACCTTATGTCCTCCTTTTTTTATAAGCAGCAGATAAAAAGACATTTCAATTTCGTTTCTAAACACTCAAAATGCGTAATATAACAACTTCACCTATCCTGAAACATTAGAGGACATCTCACATCTAAACTCCCATAAAGTATTGACAGTCTAGAGAAAATATTACGTTTTGCATTGTGTTTCTTCAGCACCTGGTTTAAGACGGTCATTGCTTTGTCATTTTGGTTTTAAGACATCACGAACAGCAAGCACTTGAATAACAATACTCGATTTTTTAAAGAAAAACTAGTGTCTACAGCAACAATTATGACAGCTTTTACTTAGAGGTTGCAATGAAAGAGATCTGATAGATTCTGAATAAAGAAAAATCCTTTTATTCATGATGATAAAAGCCTACAGTGTCCAGAATATCTTTAAAAAAAAATAAAAGTTCTTTTTTTCAATATATGCCTGACAGACTGTAGCTGGAGGCATGTGCCCTGAACACGAATTCAGATGCTCACCAATCTTTGGAAAGTTAAACGCATCAGTTCAGGCTTCCTGAATTTTAATGCAGGGCTAATTATTTTTGCAACCAACCCTTAAAACGGCTCTGAATGGCATAATTTTGATAGCAACTCCAACTCCTTTGATTCTGATTTTGCAAACAGCATCCTGAGTCATGGACTATGTTGAAGAAGCTACATTCACTGTTGCCACACACTGCAGGAAAATATCCTATTTTTTTTTTGTTTTGTCACTATGAGTTAAGTGATTGCTACCTTCATATCAAAGTGAGAACTTTAAAGTCTCAAATATGTGTATAATCTTACAGACTCCGGGAGAATCTAATTGGTAAAAACAGTTGGGAATAGCAAAGAAACCACAAAACATTGGGAAGAATCCAGCCAGAAGTCTGATTTATGACAATATATTTTAGAATCTTGCAAATATTTATCTTCTCTTTTGCTGGATAGCTAGGTTGAACCAGGTGTTGTATTTTTTAATTATTTATGTGGATTCTAGCTGGAGATGGGAAAAACAAAAGGCCCTGCTAATATGCCGAAGCTCTGCCATCCTATATATCACAGGTTTCTGTCTGTGAGAAGTAGCTCATTCCTTGAATTTGTTCCTAATCTTTCTTAAGAGAGAAAGATGACTGAATCACACCGCCAACAGACCACAGCAGAACTGTGCTGCTGATACACGTCTCTTCTTTGTGCAGCGGGCACAGCTTTGCCCCATTATTATACTGTATACATAGCATTAGCAGGCTGGAATTTTGGAAAACAGAATGAATCCACTAAGCCCTGGAAATGACCACAACTTTTCCCATCACCTGCTGGCTAAAGAAAAGGGTACTTCACTTCGGTGTCCTTCAGCAGCCTTTTGTATCGTTAAACATCAGGACTGACAGGGGAGAAGCAGAGGGTTCACACCTTTCTCCGATCTTTTTGCCTGTTTTCCAGGGGATGGTTACCTTTTCATCCTCCCCCTCAGCAAAATAATGAGCTGTTGTCAGTCTGTCTGGCTTCAGAGTCATTTTTAGATCTTACTTGAAGGCACTTACACTAGGTAGCTCATCACATGAAGGGTTTAATAACTAGTGTGAACAGGGTATCTAACTACCACTCCAGACCTAGAAGGCCAGTCTTTGGGTTTTCATCATAATAGCAGAAAAGTATAATCTGATATAATTACTTTTATTATTAAACATAGCTATTAAAATAAAACTAAATTATCTTATTTTCATTATTCCTTTTCTCCAGCATTTTACCTGCCAATACATAAACACCACCACACACTTCACAGTCCTGTTTTATGTGATACTTTCAATTTTTAACACTTTAAGGATTAAATTAATTTTTAGCCCAGTAGAGTTGAAAGCTCAATAAGAGTCACAAGCCAAGCTGCACGGCATCTGACCATCACGCAACGGGGAGAGCTCAAGGAAACATCATGCTGCCAAAAGGTGTCCTTTTCCCCCCAAAATGCCTGGGCACAGTGTTGCTACAGGATTTATACGGAAGATATTGAATCCAAGAAGCTGATCAGCTGCAATTATTTTCAAGAATCTACAATTAAAAGCACAATTTTCAAGAATCTACAATTAAAGGCACAATTTTCAAGAGAAACACGGAGTTGAGGGGTAGTAGAAGATCTTTGGTCTACCTCAACTTTGAGCTGGACAAAGCAAGCTTCACCCTCCTTCCTAATCTCTTTGTAACGGTGTTTGCACAGCACAGAGAACTATTTAACCCTGTCCCAGCAGCCAGTGAGCCGAAATGGCATGGGAAACGCAGAGAAGTGGTCAAAGGGAGGACTAGATCACAGCCTCCCAGATACCCTGTGGGTTTATCTCTGGATAAGCGTCCCATTCCTATCTCCAGATAAATGTCCCATTCTATCCATTAAATAAAAAGGTGGAAGGGAGGTGCTCTTAACACTGTAGAACACTGGCACAGGTTGCCCAGAGAGGTGGTGGATGCCCCATCCCTGGAAACGTTCAAGGCCAGGTTGGATGGGGCTCTGAGCAACCTGATCTGGTTGGAGATGTCCCTGCTCCTTGAAGGGGGTTTGGACTAGATGACCTTTGAAGGTCCCTTCCAACCCTAACCATTCCATGATTCTATGATTCTATGATTCTAACACAAATAGCAGGGCAAAGGGAATATTCCCCCACCACCGTGATGTTAGGTAAAAGGCAGTTTTACAATTCCTCCCATCGCTTCTGGCATTTGCCATGAATATTACTCCTGTCAGTGGAACATCCTCACTGTTGGTGCACCCAAATGCCGACCATCCTGTTGTTTGTTTTGACTAATAAAAATGAACGCAAGCAGCACAATGAATGTATCCAGCAATTCTCCATTGCTCTCAAATTCCTCCAAATTCACATCTCATCCACAGTGCAATGATCTATAATGTTACAGCCCTTCAGCAGCAAAATAAGGAATTATTTAGAACATTTTGTAAATTTATTTTGCATCAAAATAATGCTACATTTGAAAAAGCTTACTTTCAATCCCTAGATAAGTTTTATTCATCTGCCCCAAAACACCATCTGAGTCTTTTTTTAGCTGATCCTCTCCTATACATAAGTATTTTAGCTCTGGTTTGCTGTTTGCAAAATGGGACCATGGTGAGATACAACTGAGTAGATTTCCAGAGGATGACATTTAAAGAAGAGGGGGGGGGGAAATTCCATTACTTTACCTCCCTAATTAAGCTTTTTTTGCTCTTTCTCTTTAAATACCACTATTCCCAACGCCCTGGTGTGCTTCAGGAGCTGCAGGGAGAAACTCAGGTTGCACAAGCACGGGCTGTACAACTCAATTACCGAGATCTGAAGGAAACTTGCGTCCTCAGACAGCATCTCTGAGGTTTTGCCATGAACACTGCCTGATCTAATTAGGAAACACTCAGCATCTTCGTGGCAATTACTAAATAAAATAATTATGACATGACCACTGTCTTCCTTCAGATGGAAAAGCAGCAGAAAATGACAGGAAACAGAAGTCGGTCAGGAGTTAAGAATTATTAACAGCCTTTGGCAAGAGAGGAGAGAAATGCCAATTCCAGGAGACGGTACAATTTTCTTGACTGGAAAAGGAGGAAAAAGTAGCACATTGAAAGCTAAGGGCCAACGGGAAAAGAGTACGTTTAGTCCTAAATGAGCCGTAGAGTCACCATAATAAAGCACAGCTTACGCCGGCAGCCCATCACAGTTGATGATAGGAAAAGATGGGTGCCACGGAATGGTTCATGGCCGCCCTATTGCCACACGTCTGCCCTCAAGAAATGCCAAATGACAACGCATTACCAATCCTACACCTCTTAATATTATGAATTAATTTTATTTCAAAGCAGAGACCCATTTAAACCACTGGAAATGCTCTGAAGTCTGCCGTAGGAGTCAGTCCAGTGGTTACAACAGGGAGCTGGAAAGCGAAACTCTCTTAATTGCAACCCCAACCTTCATCACTGATTTGCTGCAAGAATTTATCATGTGGCTTAACTGCCCTGCCTCAGTTTACTGTATAATATTAACAAGCAGCTCTGGAGTAATCAATATACGGCAGACGCTTTACAAAACAATGAAGGCAATCAGCACGGCACTGATGCAACGCAGAGGTGCGGGTCTTAATTAATGTTTGTAAAGGGCCTGAAGAATTTGAGAGAGCTGGCGTCAAGGGAATACAAAGTATCATTACATTTATTTTGCAAAGAGGTATGAATATGTGATTATGATTTTATTACCCACGCAGATTTATATGGAGGATGTGAGCACAAAAGAAATTAAACTTTTTGACACTTTCTCTGCAGCGCAGGTTCATTATCCGAGCAGTGTATCAAATGTAAGGGATTTAATAACTTAAGATCAACTATGAAATCATTCCCAAATCTTCACTATCTTCCAGCAATGTATAAGCAAAAAACGGTGTGTGACCAAAGTGTTTTAAAAGTTAGGATTGTTATGTGGATGTTACAGCATCGCACAGTCTGAGTGCTTTCAGAGCATTCATTTACCGTAGCAGCCGTAATTTCCCCTCTATTTTGATTATCTTGACATTTTCTAATCACGAGAGTTATAAATTTTAAAATGATATGGCAGGCTGGATAGGCTGCAGATTCACCTCCCAAGCGAAGTTACTTTTTTTATTGAATGTTAAATTGCTTTTCTCCAAAAGGAGAATTATATTTTGGTTAATTTTTGCTTTTTCAATGCTGCCACAGATTTCTTCTGATAATACAGTGGTCTGAGTGACAGCAGAGATTTTTCTTTTCAATATTCCCAGATAAATATTGACCGAAGATGCCAGTTCTGTCTTTCACATTAAGATGAATTAGTTTGGGCACAATTACAGCAGGTTTTTTTTAGTACAGCGTCTAGTATGACTCAAAAGTTTCTAAGATGAGCTTAGAATTTGCACAGATTACATTTTTTTTTCTCAGCAGCTCTAGCATTTTCAGGCATTATAGCTGGGGAGGTATAGTTGCCTGCATGCTAAATATGATACTTTTCCTGCTCAACCCAAATTCCTGCAAATTATAAGCTTTGTAAAATAATGTATTCTGTACTTGTAGTCAAGACTTTTAATCCAGATCCTATGTTCCCATTACTGAGTAGTCCCATCTCCAGCACCACAAGCCATGGAAGGTTTCCCTCCGAAATATCACGTGCAGCCTGTTACAGCTGCAAGTCTCTTAGGTCAGAACGGCCTGGTTCCTCAAGACTCCTCCAGCTACACCCAAAGCCACATGAGAAACTTCAAATTAAATGAGTTAAACACTCAGGAATGGCATGGTTATGGAAAACCATGAAGATCTCATATCACTTAATTTGTGGGGGATAAGTGTCAAGAGAGGCTTTCAGTAACTTTGTTCATGAGATTTCTTGTCCCAGACCTTTAGTCAGACCAGTGCATGCATGTCCAAACCCTCCTCTCCTAGCAGATACACTTTTTATTAATAATCAAAAGTCAGAAGGAGCAGCGTCATTCCTAATCACCAGCTAGCAGTATTACTTCAATGCTGTTACTTCCATAAACAAGATAAGGGATATATTTTTCAATCCATCTTTCCCTAATTCTGAAACTTCAACATGCAAACTTTGATGGACTTTTGACTGTTGTATCCCTTCTTAAACTGCAAAAATTGCAAGAAGAACTCAAGCAATGAGCTCATGAGGGCTGTCCAACCCAAGGGAAGAAGAACAATCAACACCAACACTTACATGCTTTATAAAGGACAGGTGTACAAACACTTTCCAGCCACTACGTTTCATTTCTAATAGCTGTTAACCAACATAAGAGGCAACTCTACAATTTCTTTGCTTTCAGACAGATTTATCGCACAACTGGAACCAATTAATTAGCGTGACCAGACTACATATCTCCTAACCTTCATTCTCTTTCAGAAACTATTTGGCTAATAATAATGGTCTATTACATGTTTTCAGTTCTTAATTTTATTTTAACTTTTGATGAGAAATAGCTATTTGGAGAGCATCAAGCCTCAGTTCGTTACAGGTACCATTTGAATTAATTTCTTTACTTCTTCATGATTATTTCATTGCTTAATATGTAGACATAAAGGAAAAAAGAAAAGAAAACATTCCTGCATGTCCTAGCACAGAATCATGCTGATGTGGGAATGCATTCCTCTATCCTGGATCCACAACTCATGCATTGGACTATTGTGTATAGGACTTCTCTGCTTTGACAGATACAATGTAAAGATGAAAACATGTTCCAAAGCAGAAGGATTTGTAGCTTTTCAAATTAGAAATGAGTTTTGGCTCCCTTTGAATCCCTTAACATCACAGTGAGGAATGGGACTACTATTAGCCCTAGTAGCACGACATGAATTTGGATGTGAAGCTCATTTAACTATCAGAACGATGTATCTGCCTACACTGACGTCTTAAGATCTCTGCCAAAATGGCCCATACAGAAGGTGCAAACGCCAGGTGGGTAACCAGAACCAAGGTCTTAAACAGAAGATAACACTTTGTAAATCTGCACCAAATAACAACCAATAGCTTAAACTAAGTTTAACATGCTGATCTCAATGCAGGTTCATGCAAGTTCTTCCAGCAAAAATCATCCAAAATATTCGTTCTTAGTAATCTTTTTCAAGAGATCCCAGGCTTAGTCAGGCCGACCTACAATCTCTCCAGAAAGTCCATGTTCTGAGAAGCATATGACTTGCACCCATTCATATGTCTCCCCAGGGATCTTCTCAAAAAAAAGAGGTCGCATTGCAAAGTCTTCCTTGTTTGCAGATCTCATTCAACCTGCATACATTTACAGTGACCAAGCTTTTTGTTTAGACACACACAGAGCTTCTTTCAAAATACAGCTATCTCAGAAAGCAAACAGCAAAACAAAATAGCTTGTCAACGGGGTCTCTGCAGCAGAGCTGCTCTGAATCAACTCCCTAAAATATTTAACCCACAGATAAAAGGTTCTGATGGCAACATCGTTACCCAAGACCTTCATAGAGACCAACGTGTGACGACCAAATGGTTATAAACACAAGGAGCTCAAAGTTAGATTGTCTTTGAAGTAATCAGATCACATCACTGTACTGTAATACAAATACAATGCCTTGGAGAAATAAAAGAAGAAAAGGACTATTTTTCGTTATTTTTTGGTAGACGCTATAGTGTCCTAGGAACAGAACCATATCCCTTAAACTAACTGGGAAGCTTACAGTGCTGAAGCCTCTCAAAGCCTCTGCAACCCTACATGTTTTATAGCACGGCAGAAATAACCTGCTCATTTTAAATTCTGTAAGAAGGGGAAGGTGGTTTAGAAATACATCCATTTATGTGCTCATTTCTATTCTTGGCGATTTAAAAAGCTCTACGCAGAGAAAGGAGGATGGTAGGTAACAGAAGAAATATCCTTTTATTCATATGAACAACCAGCAACATAAAGCATAAAAATGTGCACTGGGCACCAACTCTAGATTATTTGGATTCTTAGGTCTTAATAATACAGCCGTAATGCTTCACGCTGACTTTGGATATACGCAGGTGTGTTCTCTCCTAAATTTTAAAGGAAGCCTTCAAGATATTTTGCTGTGTAACAACACTTTTGTAGCTTGGTTTTCTGAAAAAGCTTTACGAAGGAAAGAACTATCATTAGCCCTACTTAATTGTGACAAACAGGCAGAGAAGTGACGTGATTTGCTTACAATGACACTGTAGGCCAGATACAAAGGTGGGAATAGGACCCCCAAACTCCTCAACCCTGTCCACTGTGATGCAGTCTCTAGCAATTAATTCGTTTCCTACACACATAAGAAATAATTGTTTCCAAATTTGAGAAAAGCAAAAGAACAACTTCACTTGCAGCTGGGTAAAACAATTTTATTACATTTTCTGCAGGAAAATGTCACCTTTTGAGGTTTGTTTTCACTTCATTCATAGTTTATTCCCCTTTCAGTAGAACAACCAACAGACTCATCACCCATTTGAAGTTGCTGCCTTTTCCCCACACTAGCAATAGCTGCATAGACAATTCTTCTCTCTGTTTCAACAGGGAAGGGAGAATTGTACTGTGTGCTTGGCGTAGGTTTAGGATGTTATTTGCTATATCTCTGTAAATAGTTGCAGTTCCGAAGGGCATCTATTTTTATGGCTAACTTTCAAAGCAACACAATAATAAAAAATAATGGATTTTCTAGGAATCAACAAAGTGGAGACAAGGAAATATAACCCTGTGCAAAGCAGACTTCATGAAAAGCGGTTGACAAGAAGAAAAAAGAGAAAGAGATGAAATCTTGACGTCATGGTGAAGAGAAGGAACAGAGAGGGTGCAAGAGTGGAGACTCTCAAATTATCTTGCAGATGAAGGCCAAAGAGGCAGGTACAGAGGTTAGAGGGGGAAAAAAAAAATTGATAAGTCCTTGTCAGTGACAAAGTAGTGAAAGAATGAAAAATAAGTCAGAAAAAAAGGAGACCTTGCCAGTCTTTGCATCAGCATTAGCTAGATCTTGCAACTGGAGAAACAAGCGGTAGGAGAGAGGCCGTAGGGATGAGTCACCACATACACATAAGCAATTTGCGCTACGTGCAAGAAGAGAGGACAGACCAGGCACACCATTCAGTGAGCAGCTGTAGTTTTGCTGCAAACTGGCAGAATGCTGACGGCACCCGCCAAAACTGCAATAGACAATTTCACGTCACTATTGCTAGTGATCCTGAGCCCCAGAGGCAGAACACAGGAATGGACCTCCTCCTTTGGCACAGCAGAGAAGAATTGACCCTATTTATCCGTAAGGAAGCGCCGGAGAACTTGGCAACCACTGTTTTTATTACAGCTGCTCTGGCCAAGTGTTTGGCCATCTAATCTACCACCCAACATGCTTCTGACTGACTGCAAGTAAGTTGGATGAATTTCTGGATCTAAAGAGACTTTGTTTCCAGAGCTGTCTTCAGTCCAAAACATACATTTCTTCACTTAATTAATGACTTTCCCTTTGTTACCATTTCTGATTTAACCAAACAACTTCTTTTCCTGCATTCCTTGAATGGTCTTTAAACCATTTGTATTGGTGCTAAACCTAGCTGTCCTAAACTATGCCTAATTGCATACAATGT
Source organism: Ardeotis arabs (assembly GCA_011801015.1). NCBI lineage: Eukaryota > Metazoa > Chordata > Aves > Otidiformes > Otididae > Ardeotis > Ardeotis arabs. The sequence goes on along the minus strand of JAAGAY010143745.1, from coordinate 4,554 downwards.
ATGAACTACGGGAATTGAGCAATTAGCAAATGACCTGTATCATAGAATCATGGAATCATAGAATAGTTTGGGTTGGAAGGGACCTTCAAAGGTCACCTAGTCCAACCCCTCTGCAAGGAGCAAGGACATCTCCAACCAGATCAGGTCGCTCAGAGCCCCCTCCAACCTGGCCTTGAATGTTTCCAGGGATGGGGCATCCACCACCTCTCTGGGCAACCTGTTCCAGTGTTCTACCACCCTCAGTGTAAAAAATTTTTTCCTAATATCCAATCTAAATCTACCTCCCTCTATTTTGAAACCATTACCCCTCATCCTATCACAACAGGCCCTACTGAACAGCCTCTCCCCAGCTTTCTTGTAGGGCCCCTTGAGGTACTGGAAGACCGCTATCAGGTCTCCCCAGAGCCTCCTCTTCTCCAGGCTGAACAGCCCCAGCTCTATCAGCCTGTCCTCATAGGAGAGGTGCTCCAGCCCTCTCATCATCTTCGTGGCCCTTCTCTGGACCCTCTCCAACAGGCCCACGTCCTTATTATGTTGGGGGCTCCAGAAATGGACGCAGTATTCCAAGTGGGTTTTGAATATCATTTGCTATTGAAATACATTAGTTCATTTTATGCTGCTCTTTTCAGAAGAGATGTTCAAGATCTCTTCAAAGTATTGCTATAAGAGTAACATCAGCTATTCTTTTCCCTCGTCCAGCTTGGGCTGAAATCTAGGCATTTACCATCCAGCATCAGCTTGGTCATTCTCTTTTGGCTTTCCTTCCTCCACCCTGCAAGGACATAACTTAATCTCTACCAACTGTACCGAAATTGTGTGGCCTATTCTGTCTTTGGAAGATTTCCCATTATTTCAGAAAGCAGATTGCAGTGTACCACTAATTGCAGTTAAAAAGAATAGATGGCTCAAGTAGCTGTTATTTATTCATTTGACATTCTTAAACATACACTTGGAATACCTACAGAGTTTCAACAAAGCTTCTATGAAGTATAAACCTGCACTTAGTTTTTTATCCCTGTAATTTGCAGGTCAGCTTTGTGGTTTCTTTTATTGCCAATAATTAAGCAATTCAAGGTAGATTATTTCACTCATAAAAATTTACACTGCTCTAAGCAAATATGCTCTAGGAAAGCTGTACTGCAAACCATTCTCACTTGTTGTGTCTTTAAGTAAATTCCAAGCATATGCACAGAAATCACGTACCCTGTTCATCACTGCTGTGTGCTACTTCACTGATACAAAGGGAAATAAGAAATCATAGAATCATAGAATTATAGAATCATAGAATGGTTTGGGTTGGAAGGGACCTTTGAAGGCCATCTAGTCCAACCCCCCTGCAAGGAGCAGGGACATCTCCAACCAGATCAGGTTGCTCAGAGCCTCATCCAACCTGGCCTTGAATGTTTCCAGGGATGGGGCGTCCACCACCTCTCTGGGCAACCTGTTCCCGTGTTCCACCACCCTCAGGGTAAAAAAAAATTCCTTATGTCCAGTCTGAATCTGCTTCTTTCTATTTTAAAACCATTACCTTTCATCCTATACCTGATGCCCTGACCGGGTCTACCCAAGGTGATGTCCAGGCAGGCTTGAACAGCTGCAAGGATGGAGAGTCCACAACCTCTCTGGGCAGCCAGTACCAGTGTTCAGACTCCTTCATTATAAAAAAGTTTTCTTACATTTAAAAGGCATTTCCTGAATTTCAGTTTGTGCCCATTGACTCTTTGTCCTTTCACTGGATACCACTGAGAAGCCTGTCTCTGTATCTACATCATCCATCAGATATTTATATACAAGGATCAAATCTCCCTGAGCCTTCTCTTCCCCAGCTGTCTAAAGGTCTAGTCTTCTTCCTGATCTGCTGGTCTGTAGCAAACACCCACCACACCATCACCTGCATTGGTTTGACCTCTTAGTGTGACCCACCAGCTCCCAGCTGGCTCATCAGTTCCAAAGCAGAGCTCCACACATCCCCCCTGCAATCTCACATAAAGGTGGATCCTGTCTCTTTGTAGCCATCTTTGATCCCCAAAGAAGGTCCCATAGTCATAAAAGCCAGATACTTGCTGTTGATACCATCTGTGCAAGTAGTTGCTGACCTTACAGGATATGTCCACTCCTTTTCTAGCCCTCCCCCTCAAGAAGAAAGCCATCTGGGCCACATGCCCTCAACCATGACCTGTGGAACCATGTAGCCATATTTGATATGCTCCAGGTTTCCTTGACTGTATCATTGGTGCTGACATGGAAGAGGGTAATAGTCCAAGGGCTGGACAGGCCTAAGCAGTCTGTCTACAACACCCCAGACCTGAGCTCCTGGTAAGCAGAAAACCTCCCTAGACAACAGGTCACGTTGACAGATGGTGATGACATCACCAACAGGAGAGAGTTACCCTCGATTATCAGCCTTCTTCCTCAGGCTCGGCTGGCTCAGATGCTTCACTGGACAGAGCTTCCAGCCCCTCATCTGCACCCAGGCAACTGAAGCTATTCTGTAGTTGCAGATCTGCAGGCTGATCAGGAGCCTTCCTCCTGAGGCCAGAAGTCACAAGCTTCTTGCCATCATGGAAGACTTCACTTCCCAACCTGACAAGCACAGACTGTCAGCACATCCTTCAGTACAGCTGGAAGTTCGGGCTTTTCTGTCTTTGATCTCTTTCTGGACCACTTCTGCACCAACTGCTGTACCTGGGAGCTGTGCTTCAAGGTCAGCAGCTACATAGGCCTCTCCACAGCACTCACTGAAAGGGTCCTTGATCCTCCCTAACTAGGAGTCAGCTGGAAAAAACCAAGCTCAAAGCACCTTCTGATCAGGAATAGCTGGCAGAGCTCATTAAAAGCTGCAAGAGCCTGCTGGAAGACAGGCGTACTGTAGCTATCCTTTCCCAACAGCAGCCGGCACCCTGAACATCCTTGAAGAGCTCCCAAGAGTTCTCCGACAGCCCCAGAAGTTCCCAGGAGATCTCAAAGGAAAGCACAGAAACTGCTTGTCTGTTGGCTGCCTCTTTTAGCTGAGTCCTTTTTTGGTGGAAGTACCAAGAAGAGTACAACTTCATGGAGAAACAATACACAAGCTACCAAGTGGAACTTCTTAGGTTCCAATGAGATAGAGTTGCTAAATCCTCACCCATCACTGGCCAAAGCAAGGTAAATCAACATTTAATGGGAAATACTGCAAAGCTCTAAATTTCTTTTACATTACCCAGTTTTCTGATGCCTTGATTCTCCTGTGTAACCAACAGCTGTTACAATTGTTTATGCAAAACCAAAATGGAAATATTTTAATGATTTTTTTTGAAAGGGAATGGGAGACATGGCAAAACAATAATAAGTTTGTAATTTTGAAATTATTTAAAACCCAGCTCTGAAATGCAAACTCACAAACATTAAGGGAGCGCTATGGTAGATCAATGAGGTATTAATAAACTGTGGATGAGATACTGATTTGAAACTGCACTAGAGAGGAGAGCATGTGAAACTCTCATGAAATACATAATGCTGGCAGATAGACAACTGATTTATGTTCTTTAATGCTGACATAAGGTAAGACACTTTACCATTTGTTTGGAAAGAAAGGTTATTCTTGTAGTAATAGCTGTTATTCTTCAAGGATTATAGGAAAAAGTGGAGATCAATGCATTGCAGAGCTACATTTTTGTAGGAAGTGCAGAAGCATCTGATTCTCATCCCTCCATCCTGCCATTTATATAATAAAAAGTAATTCTGGGGGTACTGGCTGCCTACGACTTCTTTTTCTTGTGGTTGATTGACTCAGTATCAGCTTGTTTGGTGAAGAGGAGGCTAAGGGGGAATCTAATCTCAGCCTAGCACTACCCCAAGGGGAGTTGTAGCGATGATGGAGACAAATGCTTCTCAAACACGGGCAAATGGCCCCAAGTTGGAAGTTCAGACCGGATGTCAGGAAAAAGATTCTTCACTTGCAGAATAGTGCAGGACTGGAAATGTTCACCTGGGGCGGCTGTCATATCTCCAGCCTTAGAGATATTTGAGACTCTGCCCACACAAAGCTGACTTGATGTGGTTTGGTGCTTTGAGCAGGAGGTTGGACTGGAGAGCTCCAGTAGCCCCTTCCAAGGGACATCTCTGCTTTCTATGATATGGCCTTGGTGGTGCCTGCAAGGTCTTTGCCCAGACTGCAGTCTGCTCATTAGTGCCTTTCCCTCATTTAAAGTCTCTCTCCTCTCCCCTAGATTTCACGGATTTGCAGGATTGACATTCTCACTGAGCTCTCTACCTCTTTATCAAACTGCATAAAAAATGGGCAAACAAATTCAAAAGACATTGAGGGAGCTAGAGAGAGAAAAAACAGACAGAAAGACAGAGGTGAAAACACACTCTTTCTTTCTTTTCAGAAAGGAATGATCACACACTTTTCTTTTTTGTTTTGCTCCCACAAAGTTATGCCACAGGGCAGATCGCCACAGGCCAGTGCATGTGGGAATTCTTGTCCTTTTCTGTGCATCCTTAACACAGAGATACGAAGGCACAAAACTACCATCCATCTTCCTAACACATTTATGGTCCTGCTCTCCAGCA